>JARHVA010003469.1:240000-275000 GCA_037957365.1 Torreya grandis | reverse complement strand
TTTTCAAGTGGTATACTTCCCAAGAAGGTTGTATAAGTGGCACTTTCTCTTTCTTTTCCAAGAAAATTAAATTTCTTCTAAACAACCTACCATATTTCAATTACAAACAATTATATAAGACTCATAATGACACATGTGGAATTAAATCACATTTTTACATTTGCACATTTCCCAAAAAACTATAGAAATCATTAAATGCATTATTTTTAACCCTTAAAATGACCCAAAATGATAAATGGACCTATAAACTAATTGACCAAATCTAGTACAACATTAATTAACATCAAATGACCTATAAATCACCTAATTACAAAATATTATACCCCATTATAGACCTATAAATCAATTTTTTTACTAGGGGTGTCCTAATTTGACTTAGAAATCAAATTAGGTCAATAGGTATATGAGTTACCCATTGGCATACTCATATAACTATTTCATGTTATCTAAAACTAGTCTATATATAAATATTCAAAAATATAATAGTACTACTTCAATATAAAATAAATACCATGCAATAATAAATGATGTCAGTAGACATCAATCAAGAATCCAATGATCCCAATCACTTAAATGTAAAGATGGTAACATCGATTTATCAAAAACTTATATTCTATAATAGATATGTTCATTTGAATAGAACAAGAATCAATTTTTTCTATACCTTTATTTATAACATATATTTCTAACATAAATCTTATTTCTTCAAGTATGTATAAATGATAATTATCTATACTCAACCTAAAAACCTCTAAATTTCATTTTACCTCATAAAAGATTTTTTCAATGTCAAAAAATGGCCATATCATAATATATTCACAAAATAGCTATAGTTATCACATAATATATCCTAAATCAACCTATAAATTTACCATCATAACCATTATGTAAATTTGAGTATGATTATATAGTATACTAAATATGCTCCATATATTTATTATTGATCAACAAATTAAAATCAACATTGTCACTTCCTTTTTATGCACTCAGATTATAATCATTTAAACTACCCATATAATTCCATATAAATACTTTGGTTGTGTACCAATTTAAAATTTTGAACAAACACCTTACCATTTATATTTTCTACATGTATGCTACCTAACATCTACGGTCCTCATATAAGTAACTACTCATCTATAACTTAGCTCAAAAACCATAAAAGGAAGGTAAGTCTAAGTTTAACTTTAATTCTCAAAATTATACAAATGATTATACTCTTTCCTTATCTAAGCATATAGTTGGAATATCATTTCCAATTAATATTATTAAGTATAAATTTTTAATCCTACACTCTCATATAAATACATATGTATCCAACTGGTTGTGAAACTTTCATAAAAAGCCTACAGTTGGTTATACCAATTTTCATGGCTTTTGATGTATTTTTGAATGAGAATAACATGCTTACATGCACTAAATTACTTTGTAAGTATCATTTTATACCTATACCACTAATTTACCACATTTATAATTCATATATCACTTATTATTCTCATCATGAAATGTAGCTAGGTCTATTTAGGTTTTATAACTCATTGTGCATTTTTACCAAATAGTTATAACCCAAATTTATAATTCCCTTATTATTATTTCCTATAACCAATTATACATTTCTTCTTATAACCTTTATTTGGTGATAAAAGTGGTTACTATGAGTCAAAACACCTATTCCATTTTGGGATCATGTAAACTATTGTATACACCTTTAGTAATTCTTACATTAAATATACAAATAACACATGCATATATACACACTCAGGTGTTTCTCACCATGCAAATTTATGTGTATCTCAATGTTTGTATATATGGGCATATTCATACATGCATGCACACATAAAAATCACACATGTATATATACACACTTAGGTGTTTCCCACCATGCAAAGTTATGTGGATGTTAATGTGAGTATATATGGACATATTCACACACACACACAAACACACACACACACACACACACACACACACACACACACACACACACACACACACACACACACACACACACACACACACACACACACACACACACACACACACACACACACACACACACACACACACACACACACACACACACACACACACACACACACACACACACACACACACACACACGCACACACGCACGTGCACGCACACACACGCGCACACACACGTGCACGCGCGCGTGTTGTGTGTGTGTGTGTGTGTGTGTGTGTGTGTGTGTGTGTGTGTGTGTGTGTGTGTGTGTGTGTGTGTGTGTGTGTGTGTGTGTGTGTGTGTGTGTGTGTGTGTGTGTGTGTGTGTGTGTGTGTGTGTGTGTGTGTGTGTGTGTGTGTGTGTGTGTGTGTGTGTGTGTGCGTGTGTGTGCGTGTGTCAAAATAGTTTTAAATTTATTTATTCTCATCATTCATTTATAATATATAATAAACACTTAGGTTATTATTAACTTTATGAACTCATAGTAAATCTGAGTAAGATAACTAATTCATAGTTTCCTACTAATTCTACAGTTGGGTAAAACTTTCCAAAGATTGGACAACAATATACTTAATTTATATTTACCTTTCTCATTCTTAAAAATCCTTAAACAAACATTTAATATAGGTATTAAAACCCTTCAAATTAAAATCCCCAAATTGGTAATTAATTGAGGAATTTGAAGAAGTCATTTCATACCATACTAGTTAATAACCATGACACTCATACAAATCTTGAAAATAATGATACTAGATCTTTATTAACTATGACTAAATTCTCTATTTAATAGGCTTGAAGATGGAATTTTAAATTCCATCATCAAGCCTATAGACCTAAAATCCTATTGTTTTCCAATAAGGATTTTATCAATTCATTATTCCATATACTTAATGCATGCAATAAAACCTATATTATAAAACATGTGCCATCTCCTTATAAATTTATCCAAATATTAAGGAAAAATAACCTAATTATTTGAAGTTTGCAATATAAAATTGTGGAAGAAAAAATCTCTCCTCTTTCCTAATTATTGAATCTTTCTCCTTTTTCACAATCTATAGTGATGATTTATTTTCTCCCTTTGTCTTACTTCTTATTCCTTTCTTCCCATTCATGAGAATATTTCATGATCTCAAAAATTACCTACTATTATGTGATCCACCCATCATGAAACTCACCTAATCAATGTTCCACTCCATTTATTATTCAATTAAACTTATAGTTAGATCTCCATTACCAAGCATGGTGGCCAAATAACTCATTATCAATTCCTTTAGTGAGGTCAAACCTCCACCATTATAGAAATAATCAATGAAAACCCTAACTCAATTCCCATTTACCTTTTATCATTTTAAAATTATATCATAATGATGATGACTCAAAACTTCCAAAAAAAAACCCAAATTTTATCTATTTACCTAAATTTACAAAAATCTCATTGTGGATAAAGCTTCATAGTGTTATTTTGAACTCAAATGTTTTGGGTATTTTGCCCCTAATGCACTTTCATCCTTGAAGTCAAAGATGTCCAAATTAAGTAAATTAAGCAATCTAAAAAAACAAGTTACACCTGAAATTTCAACACCTAGAGATATAGTCAAGTTATAAATACATAAAATAATTAGATAAATCAAACAACATATCATAACCACGCTATATCATAGAAGTATAATGTAACTAGTCAAACAAGATACATATAAAAATCAATTAGATAAATTTACTCAACTTATACTAGATATAATGTAGTGAAAAACATCATAACACAATGAAGGATTAGGATACATATGCAAATATTGATTCAAAATGTAAAAATATAGTCAGGAAACTCCATACAAATATAGGAGGAGTTTCAATATACACCATATAGGAGATGCATTAGGAAGACATGCATTAGGAAGACATTAATTGTATTATTTAATTAATAGTTTTGAAAATAAATAAATAAAAATATATGAGTATGGTTTTCACCACCATGAAACAAGATTACCTCAATCTTATTTTTCCTCGATTGCTTCCTTTGTCTGGTGGAGGTGATAAAATGAGTATAAAATAAATAAATTAAAGCCCTACTATGCCATTATTTATATTTTATAATTTTTTGTTCTAATTTTGGTTATATTATTTCATTGTACATGTCAAAATAATTTATGTATGTTGATGATCTGCACCATACATATCTAAACGAGGCTTTCAGAATTTGAAATGTTTTTAATCCTTGTAGTATACACCATATAGGAGGAGTTTCAATATAATATTTAAAATAAATATGTATTTTTACAAAATGAGAGAGAGATGATTGTTGGAAAGTATTTTTACATATTTGTTTTTAATCCTTGATGTATACACCATATAGGAGGAGTTTCAATATAATATAGTCAGGAAAGGATTCTCATTTTGTAAAAATACATATTTATTTTAAATATTATATTGAAACTCCTCCTATATGGTGTATACTACAAGGATTAAAAACATTTCAAATTCTGAAAGCCTCGTTTAGATATGTATGGTGCAGATCATCAACATACATAAATTATTTTGACATGTACAATGAAATAATATAACCAAAATTAGAACAAAAAATTATAAAATATAAATAATGGCATAGTAGGGCTTTAATTTATTTATTTTATACTCATTTTATCACCTCCACCAGACAAAGGAAGCAATCGAGGAAAAATAAGATTGAGGTAATCTTGTTTCATGGTGGTGAAAACCATACTCATATATTTTTATTTATTTATTTTCAAAACTATTAATTAAATAATACAATTAATGTCTTCCTAATGCATCTCCTACAAGCTTGATGTAAATTTAGATAGTTGAGTTTTGTTATTCACTAACACAATAAGTGGTTAAGATTTCAAAACCCATCAAAGTTATATTTTTTTGGTCAAAATTTCTTATTTTTACCCTATTTGATTTCGTAAAGAAGTTATAAGAGGTGAAAAAATTAATTTTTAGAGTTATAAGAGTGTAAAAAGATCATTTTATTCTTCAACCTATGCTTATATAAGTCCCTAGAAATATTTCTAATGTATTTTGAATCTCCTTATGAGGGTCAAGGCAAAGCCCAAGTAACATTAATTTTTCTTTGTGATCGTGGATAAAATTTTAAGCTTAATATATGAAAATAGATGCTTAACACCTTAAAAATACAAGGAATGAAGCTTACACATAGAAGAAACACTCATTTTTTATGTTTTATGGGAAATAATAGAGAAACAAACCAAACCTCCCATTGAACCCACCAAAATAATTGAGTACCAAACCCCTGATAACATCACTTGCACTGCTAAAATCAACCTGCACTACAATGAGGATTATTCATTTTGAAGTTATTAAATATAGAGCATGGACAATATTAAAGGACTCGTATAATAAACAACCTGCATACAAGAAAATTGATCTTCTTATGTAACTTTTAAATAATAAACTAATAGATGATGAAGATATTTTAGAATATATTTCACAAATGAATATATTGAAACAAAAATACTACATGCCATGAAAAAAAATCCTTACAATATGATTTTTTACATCACATTAAATGGAATTAGCTCTTTATACACCAACTTTGTCAAAATGTTTTAGCTAAGTGATAAACTTAATGGTGCAACATTTAACTCTATTTTTGAGTTATTGACTTAGCATGAGCTATAGTTTGCAAACAAGAAGAGTAAGCTAACTAAAGAGGCTCTTTATACAAAGTCTAAGTCATGTCACATATATCACTATAATTTATATAGGTAATTTTAGAAAACATTATCTAAAATACTCTATAAGATATTATCTGAGACACTCTCCACACCATTCTATAAAGACTCCACAACATTTTCATTGACACTCACCAAGATCTTCAAAATGAAAACATCCCCATAGGCACTCTTCACATTCACGTGGTTCTTCTCACTGATTCATTTTCTTTTAGATCTCACTGACATAGTAAAGATCCTATATGTTTTGAATGTTGTGGTATTGGACATCTTACGAATGTATGTTCTTCTCAATGACCCTTTTCTCCACACAAAAATAAATCTTGAGAAAATTAAGTGGATCATTCTAGTGGAATATATTATGGTTACCCCAATTATTTAGGTTATTTTGACACTTCACATGATAAAGAGGTGTCATAAATGGAAAAGTTCTATGGTCCTAATAGACATACTAATTTATTTTGAGTGATTAGTGACTCAACCATCTTGTGCAAGTTACTAGGCTCAAGATTGGGATCTATTGTAGTAATATTATTTAGCTTGTGTTCTTAATTTATTATATTTTTGTATTTATATCCTTGTTCTTCATGAAATGGATTAGAAATAATTGTGTTATTTTATTTCTCTCATTACACAACTTCTCATATCTCACCTAATAGGGGAGAATACATAACATTGGTTGATTTTTGATCAGTCATTGACAATAGTATGAGTTGATAATGGTTGATATCACTATCAATGTTAATAAAAAGTTAGTGTTTATTGAACATTAAGGAAATTTTACACACATAGTATAGGTTATCACTTGGATATCCTTCTAGGAGGATTCTTATGTGGATCGATGTAGATGGGCATGCTTTGATCTAGTTATACTACAATATGGTATAAATGATCATAGGAGATGAGCAAGATTTGATCTTGTTCATCTACCTTTTATGCCACAACTCATAGGGCAAGATTATTTATAGAGCAGCATCAATTTTTATGAGTACTAATAGGTACAATGTACCAATTATAGTCTATTTAAAGTTTATTTGATGAATTTAGAGTTATTTATCTAGTTATTTCATCTTCTATACCTATTTGGATCAAGGGGGAGTTTTATGGGTCATTTATGATCTAAAATCATAATTATTTTGTTTATTTACTTGTTTATTTATCTTTTGATTTTACAGGTTAGTTACACATGTTAATTGGTTTTATATAACCAACTCCCATAAGCTCTTTAAATCTTACATCGTGTACAAAAATAAAATATGAATTTATTGAATAAATTTAATATTATGATTCCTCCAATCCTAATCTAACATTATAAATGATTTGTATATGTTTTTTCAATTGCTTAGATAAAAATGAAGAGCTAGAAACATGTTTAGACACTCTTATAAAATAAAGATGCATGTGGAAGATAAAAAAATTATGGTTTATGATAAATTCCTATATGAAAAATTGGCGTATGATATTGTTTAAATTCACATACCTATGGACTATGTGTGTGTGCACATATAATATCTTACATTAAAATACATGTATTATGTCTCTTCCATCTAAACCATAATTATGATTTTGACATAAAGTGCCCTTAAAATAGTTTATTATTTTAATATGAATTGTACCTAACCACTCTTCATTGAATTTATGGACATTTCATACATTATAATACTCTATCAAACTAAATGTGGTTATACCACTTATATGTGCATGTGAAAAAATTTAACAATCTAGGATGCAATGTTGTCTTTTGAGATTTGATACATGGTATAATGTAACTTTGAATTTGTGTACATGTATTTTACTCTATGAATTATCATAAGTTTTATTCTTGAATGATTTTATATTTGTATGAATATCTAACAATGTATTGAGAGAGTGTTAGGTTTTTTTTCCAATGATACCCAATTGTGTCAAGTGATGCTCAAGTATAGAATGACTTTAGGGTTGATTTATATTTATAGATGACTTTTCATTATTTACCACTATGACTGACCCGATAAACATGTCTATGTTAACCTAATGGATAATTTTTAATTTAAATAATATTTAATTAGGGCTATTGGACACTACTATAATAAGAAGACACTTATGGTAGTCAACACTCTCTAATATTACTAGTACTATCTTGAAAGTGTAAAATAAGGATATGAAATATGGGGAGATCTCTCTAACATTTTGGAAAGGTATATTATATATTCAAATAATATGAAATAAATGTTTCTAGTGAATATAGTTGGCTAATGCACTAAATAATCAAATAAATATAGGGAAAGTGTTCTCAAAATTTATATATGTTTAATGTCCAAGTGTGTCAAAGTATGTCAAAATGGATGTTGTGAAAGTGACAAAGACCAAATTTAGGTATCTAAAGATTCCCCATTTTAATATATATTTTTTAATAATAAATTAATAAGATATAGTGAGTTTATTTTAATCTTTTATAGGTGTGATTTTTTTTAGGAACAATAAAAAATGTTTCAATTTATCCATGCTAAACCTACAATGAACATGTAGATACCAATGTATTTTTACAATAATAAACATGAAATAATTTGAATAATTGAAAACTTGATATTTAAATGATAAGGAATGAATACACCTAGTAGAATGCAACCTAAACTACCAATCATTGAACATGATTAAATAAAACCATGGGGGTGATTATGACCTAAATAAATTTAATTTCTAACCATTTACTTTTAAAATGTTGTGTTATAAGTTGAGTGATGTATAACTTGAATCGCACTACCCTAGGTAAGAAAATGTATTTATGAACCTCAAAATTAGGTTTGTATGTAAAATGATCAATCACTATAGAAATATATGAAACAAAATTTATCGTGTAGTCACCATCATTTCCCATTATTCCACCATTCCTCAATATAAAGTATAATTCCAAAATTTATCCAAATATATTATAAAATAATTCAATTATTCCTCAAAATATAGTATAATGTCAAAATTTATTCCAAATTTTTATTTATAATTTCTCAAATTTCCTGAAAATCATGTATAATATGTCACAATCTTCTCAATATGACCCATTTGAACATATAATCTATCCCAAAATATGGAATTCTATATATAACATGGGTAAACCATTGAAATAAACCCTATGTATTCCCTCATTTTTATATGAGGGATGAAGACCATGAATCACTTGCCACCAAAAAAATAGTTATGTCCATCATGTATCATATAAAAAAATATAAGCATGCCATGTATATGTAAAAAAAAAATGTTATGATATCATACAATGATTTTGAACACTTTAAACACACATTAAACATATAATCTAAGTAAATGTAATTTTTATTATTCACACACAAGATATGATGATAATTCATTTTATAACATTTTTAATATTTATCTAGACATGTCAATGAAGTACATAATAATTATAATCAATATATATGAATGGTATAAATCATGGAAACATCAAGTATAAATAGATAGTGCACAATAAAAAAGTACATGATAGAAATAAAAATAACAAACACAGAGTAAAAATTAAATTTTTCTATAGAAATATATGTAAATGTATGTAAATATGCACATGCACAACATCATAATGAATAAATCATAAGCACACAAGTATAGAAAATGAAACTCAAATTTATCCTTACATATATATGACATGGCATTGACATGGACTAAATTATCCCTTAACCCAATAAACACATGAGTTGACAATACACTCAATATAGTAATAGAAAATAGAAAACATAGTATAAAAAAATAATGATTAAGAAATTTCACAATAATTTAACATCAAATAATCATGGAGAAATAAATGATAGTATACATAATCAATCAATGTCACCATCTAGTATAGAAAATCATGATGCATATAAAATACAATAAATGTATGAATAAGATAAATTCATTTATAAATAGTCTAAGTAGATCAATATGGTCAATGGAATGGCATAGAATTATATACCCTGAAAAGCGTATGAAGATTTCCCTAGCTTGGTCATGCACCCAAATGTGGAAAGGCTTATCATAGGTGTAATACAATGCCACACATATGTTTATGTCTCATGTGTAACTTGTATGACCTATATATAACTCATGTATAATATAAAAAATATGTGTATAAAAATGGATATGTAACTCACTATGTATATGATAAATGACACTATATGTAAAATTTAAAAAAATCATGTATATGTCTTGCTATTGTATTTTTATAATATTTGAAAGTTTTTACACTTGTTTAAATATTGAATTTTAACAAACACTTAGTAAATGAAATAAAGTGAAGGGGAAAGGTTGGGGATTTGAATAGTCAATAACATATGTGAATGTATAATGTGCATTGAATGTAATAGGAAAATAATTGATATACTTCCATTATATGGTAAATTCATGTCATAAAGTAGTATGTAATATAAATTCTGATAGGTACATGTTGTTAGTAGGAAAGATTCAATTTGTGAATTTGATAAGGTATGTAGGCATGGAATGTATACTATTATGTAAGTTAAATTTTCACTATAAAAAATTAAACATGAATATTAAATATGGAGAAATGAGAAAATAGTATATTTCATAAAGGTATAACATGACTCAAAGAACTATAAACTAAAATAATTTTTTTTTAAGATATGGATTTGTATATGTCACCATAGTATATCTAGTTTGAATATCTATATGAGGACAAGAAGCTAAGAGGAAAGGGCCAAAATAAATTTATAATCAAGTGAAAATAAAAGAATATAATAATTATAAAAGTAATAACATATTTAAACATTGAGATTTAATAAATATATAAATCAGTTAGTCCACTCAATCAAATGTAATCAAGCAAGAAAATAAATAGAAGATATGTTTAGTAAAATGTGTTGAAACTAACCAAATAAACCTTTAATAGGATGCCAAATTGGATGAATTGTATTGATATATGAAAATATCACATGTTAAGGCGTAGCATGTATGCCACTATTAGAATTCAAAAAATAATCATGCTCTATAGATGTTGGACCCAAATTTTGGATATATGGAAGCAAATAGTTTTAAAGGTTAGATGGAGTAAATTACATGTGCATTTTTAGGATAATTCATCAAATAATAAGTTAAACCTTTTCAAGTAATCAATTTTGATTATGTCAAATATTATAGAGAGACATGTGAGGATGAGTTGGCGTGATGTAATTATACACATAGAAATCAACACTCTAACCCTATGTACATGACTTCCGAGGGTTGGGGTGAGACAACCAAAGGATATTATGAGTTGATTTAGCTTATGGCTTGGTTGAATATGGTGAATAGTTTTCACATGTTTATTGGACAAGATTGTGTGACAGGTTGAAATATACTTAAAATATTATGAACTATGCATACTAAGGGGTGTGATCTCATATATTTTTTTTACAAAAAATTACCAAGTAATAATGGCTCCTAAAAAGGAAAAATTCTAAGAGGGATATATATCAAATCTCTTATTAACCTTTTTTTCTATGAATGGTCATAATTGGGTTGAATTACTCTTGGTCTTTGACTAAATTTATTAGGTTGATATTATCTAGGAAATGTCATTTGCAATGGTGAATATAATGGGATGAGGTTATAACCAAGGATAAAGAGTCAAATAAAATACATTAGTTAGATAATTTAAGAGATAATAAATAGATTTTCCTAGTAATTTTATCTTTCACTAATCTATTTTGTTTGTTTATGGCCTCAAATTGACTAATTATTAAATATGGTAGTGGTGTTGAATGAAAGATTTCTAGCCAAAGCTCATATTAATATTTATTTGTGTGATTTTTTCTTGAAATAAGGATATAAGTCATGAAAAATATAATATCTTGTGTGGATTCATGTGTTTTAGGAGTGTCATCCAAGGATGTTATAATTTGTGTTGGTTAAAATCCTAAAGATGTTTTTTTTCACTTTCATCTATATGTGTTGTTTTCTAGCTAATGTTATATGAAATGGAAAATTAGAGTAAATAAAGAAAAAAACATGTTCTAATTAAATTCATCAAACACATTCACATGTAACTAATAAAAAATAAATTATTTTTATTCCTTACAATTAAAATATTAATGGTTCTAAAATTACCTAATAATATACAACATAATTGCAAGTAAAACTCTATCCTCTTTTTATTTTCCTTTTTGATTTTCATGCATGTGTAAAATTTAAATTAAATGATATTAATATGAATCAAAATAAATTATTTATTGGTGCAGAGGGGTAAGCAACTTTCTCTCACTTTGTCTTTGTTCTTGTTTCACTCCTTGAATAAAAAAGATCATTGGTTCATTGTACCTCTATTGGTTTTAGGATTCAATGGAATATTTTTTTGTTATTTAAACATTATATATACTATTTATGGTCCTCTTTGATTCATTATACACACCTTTTAATGCATTTATTCGCTTTATACACAATCTACACACCTTAAGACATAATCTTGTAGCCTTTTTAAAGGTATTTCTACATGGTATAGATCAATATCAAAGGATATGGGAAAAAATAATAATAAATTAAGATACCATATATTTATTAATATCTTATCATGAATTTAAAATTCCTAAATATGATTGTAGACATCATTTCTAGGTCCTTCTTACTCACTAATTAGGCCTAATAGGTCATTTTAAGCCCTATTTGCACACAATTGGATAAAAAATGTACTTACATGTATAAAATACACTTTAAAATAACCAGATATATTAACACACACATCTACCTATATTTTAACAAATAATCAAGAATTTTACATATTGGATTCACATTTAAAACACATTTTTATAAGGAGACCCTAGAAACAAGGTTTGTAGGGTTTGTTATAGGTTTAGAAACTTTAAAATTTGTTTTTAAATGTTGACAAGGTTTTAAATAATTATAATAGGTTTTTTAAAATATTTTAAATTATTAAACACCTTATGAAATGGTTCAAAAACCCTAAAACCACCTCTGTTTCATGCTTTAAGTCATGTTTTTGCCTCATTATATGCACAATTACAATTTACAAAGTTTGTGGGTGATAACTTGTGGGTTTAGACCTTAAAAATTATTTCCCAAGATATACATGGTGTTGACACAATTTAAAAAAACTACACTCACATATTTATAATTAAAAAAACTCCTTATGATGCATTTTTTATACTCTTTGTCATACTCTGTTTGATCACAGTTTATATATGCTAGTCTTAATAGGGCATACCATCTGGTTTGTGAAATGAAATGAAACAAACTCCTAAAATACATAACTCATTTAATGAAAACAATAAATATTAAATAATTCATATTCCACTTCAAAATCATGTCCTCCTTGCATGTAAATATATACGCTAAGTTTCTTATCACAATGTCCTCAGTAAAATAGGGTACATTCTGTCTCTTACCAACTCAAAGAACAAAGTATGTAGGGATTATGATATTTTAATTCTCCAAATATTTTGAAAACAAAATAATAAAATTATATAACTTCAAGAAAATAAATAATCTAATACCTTTAATTTATTGTTTGTCATCCTTCTTTGAGCATTCTTTCATAAAACAACTTGTCATAGTCAATAAATAGTGAAATGTGCAAGCTTTCTATTTGAAGTTCTAATTAAAACCCTAAAAAAAAATTAAGAAAAAAATTAAAATCTATTAAAACATTTAAACAATACATAAATCATCAAAACTTACTTTGATTACTCTTTCCTTCTATGAATGTTCTAGCACAATCAATTGTCATAGCACATATACAGGGAAATGCAAGAAATATTTACTTTCTTATCTTCAAAAGAGAAAAATTGTATTATTTAATTCCTTTGGGGTTTTTCAAAATTTATTGATTCAATACAAAACCCCTTAAAATTATCCTACATTTAATGACTTGATATACCCAAGAACCACTACTTATCTCAAAAAGACTCATAACTAACTTGTAACTCCCTTTATATGTTGGGAGTGCAAAACTACCTAACCACTACATATTTTTTAAGATGAATAATGACATGATTTAATTATGTATCAAGGTTTTATTAAATATTATAATATAATTCACAAGGTTAAATTCTTAAGACTCTTACAAACATGACTCATAACCTCCAAAATCTTGACAAAACATTGAAATTTTCAAATAGAGAAAATTGGAGGGAAAATGCCAATGCACTTCAAATTCAAAATTTATAAAGACCCAAAATCATAAATTTATTCCTATAGAATCATAAAGACTATATTTACTTCCTAATGAATCCAAACATATAAATAGACTAATATTTACAAGGAGGTAGTAATGCTCCTGTATCATACTACTGAGGAGCGAATGAAAACTTTCTTAAAAATTTATAACTGCTATAAATTTGATGTTCTTGTTCAACACTCTTTATTAAAAGACACCTCATCCTATATCCAAGGTCATATTTTAGACACATAAGCCTTTGTGATGCTTTTGAAATATTATTATGGTTCTTCCTTTATTCTTCTCTCTCTTGCTTTCTCCTTTGAGGTCATCTTCTTGCATATTGATCTCCCACTTGATCATATTCAATGACTTCTTATACTCTTTAAACCAAACAAAACATATATCACACAAGTAAATTAAAATAATCTGTTGATTATATTCCTAGTAATCATACTCTTGCTCATGCTTGCTTATTCCCTTTATGCTTGGATTTATTATTTGTGGGAATACTATTATTTGTATCCTCTTTTCTCCTTCAAACAATATTTAGCATACTTTAAATGAATTGATCAAATTCAAAAAATTAAAACAAATAAAATTGTACCTTTTATTCATGTAAATATTCTCCATATAATTTCTCTCTCTTATACTAAAATGATGTAGAGGGGTAAACAACTTTCTTTCACTTTGTCTTTGTTCTTGTTTCACTCCTTGAATAACAGATCATTGGTTCATTTTACCTCTATTACTTATAGGATTAAATGGGATATTTTTTGGTTATTCACAAATTATATGTAATATTTATGGTCCTTTATTTATCTTTGATTTAGTCTACACACCTTTCAATGCATCTATTCATTTTATACACCACTCTACATACCTTAAAACACAATCTTGTAGCCTTTTTAAAGGCATGGTATGGATCAATATGAAAGGATATGGAAAAACTAATAATAAATTTAGATTCAATATATTTGGTACTATTTTCTCATGAATTTACAAGTCCTATCTCTACTTGCAGACCTCATTTCTAAGTCCTTACTCACTGATTAGGCCTAATAGGTCATTTTAAGCCCTATTTGCACACAGTTGATCAATATAGAATACAGTTTAAACTCACCAAATATATTAACACACACATATACCCATATTTTCACAAATAATCAATTATTTTCCATGTTTGATTCGGATTAAAAACATATTTTTTTAAGGAAACCCTAGAAGTAGGGTTTGTAGGGTCTGTTACAAGCCCAGAAGGTTTAATATTTGTTTTTAAACATTACCAAGGGATTTAATACTTGTAATAAGTTTTATAACATATATAAAATTATTAAAAACCTTATAAAATAGTTAAAACCCCCTATAACCACATCTATTCCATGATTTAACTTGTGTTTTTTACTTCACTATATGCACAATTATGGTTTACAAAGTTTGTGGGTGCTAACTTGTGGATTTAGACCTTAAACATTCTTTCCCAAGATATACATAGAGTTGGAAAAAGTAAAAAAAAAATACACTCACATATTTATATTCGAAAAACACTCCTTATGATGCATTTTTTATACTCTTTGTCACACTTTATTTGATCATAGTCTGTACATGCTAGTCTTAACAGGGCATACCATCTGGTTTGTGAAATGAAATGAAACAAACTCATAAAATACACAACTCATTTAATGAAAATAATAAATATTAAATAATTCATATTAAACTTCTAAATAATAGTACTCCTTGCATGTAAATATATACACTATGCTTTTTTATCATAATGTCCTCACTAAAATAGGGTACATTCTATCTCTTCCCAACTCAAAGAATAGAGTATGCAAGGTTTATGACATTTTAATTATCCAAAGATTTTGAAAATAAAATAAATAAAGTATTTAACATAAATCAAATAAATACTCTATTACCTTTTATGTATTGTTTGTCTTCCTTCTTTGAGTATTCTTTCATAAAACAACTTGTCATAGTCAATAAATAGTGAAATGTGCAGGGTTCCTATTTGAAATTTTGATACAAACCCTCACCAATACAATGAAAAAAAAACTTAAAAACTATTAAAAAATGTTAAATAAATAAATAATAAAATATTACTTTGATTACTCTTACCATCTATGAATTTTCTAACATAATCAACTATCATAACACATATACAAGAAAATGCAAAAAATCTTTACTTTCTTGTCTTTAAAAGAGCAAAATTGTCTTATTAAATTTATTTACGATTTTTAAAAATATATTATTTGAATAAAATACCCATTATAATTATCATACATTGAATGACTCGCTAAATCCATGAACCACTATGCATCTCAAAAAGGCTCATAACTAACTTGTAACCCACTTTGTACGTTAGGAGTATAGAACTACCTAACCACCACATATTTTTCAAGATGACTAATGACATGATTTAAGTATATAATAAGGTTTTATGAACTCTTAGAATCTAATTCACAAGGTTACATTATTAATAATCCTACAAACATGACTCATAACCTCCAAAACCTTGACAAAACATTCAAATTTTTAGATAGAGCAATTGGTAGCCAAATGCCAAAGCACTTCAAATTCAAAATTGATCAAGACATAGCATCATAAATTGATTCCTAAAAACTCCTAAATACTATATTGAATCCATAATGAATCCAAACATAGAAATAGACTAATATTTATATGGAGGTGGTGATGCTCTTGCATCACTTGCTACCTTCTAATTAAAACATTGTAGGTTTTTTTATTACCTAATCGTATCTAAGATAAATGCAAGAATTTTTTTTGGGGGGGACTTTTGAATATTTTTTCATGAAAATAATTGAAATGTAGTGCTGGAAAAGTGAAACAAAATGAGATAATTAAAATTAGAATGTTGAAAATGCAAAACAAAACAATATTTTTTGTATTTTCCTAAATAAATATTATAATTCTAAAAGTAAATTAACTAAATTCTTTCATTTTTTTTTTCATTTTTTTGAATGAATACGAAACCAAAAACAAGATGATTCAAACATATTTGTAATTGTGTATTTTAATATCTCTAAATGCATGCAAAAATAAAGATAATGTAGTTTAAATGAATATTAAAATGTGATTATTAAATGTAAATAAAGCTATGGTCATTATGATAATATAGATTGATATAAACCCCCATTATGGTTAGATTGATATAAAATCAAATCAAAATTTGAAGTCAAAGATCCCAATATGCTACTAGAATTGAAGATAAAACATATAGTTATAATGATATGTGAGAAAAATCTTAAGAAAATTATTTTGAATAAGTTCCACGCAAGCATGGGATACTGCAAGTAGATCTTCTATGTGAAAAATGATAAAAATTAGATATTTATGTTTGTGAGAGGCTAGAGAAAAAACTACTACCTATAATAAAAATAATTAAAGATATGGATTTTAGGAATATTTAAAATGGATGGAGGAATTCATATAGTGTGTTTATGTTCTTATAAACCATAAATTTAGATTATTCTATCATTGGAATTTCCCCCTTGTGTTATGGTCCTTGTTTACCTTATGTGCTTTAAGTTTTCTTTGAAATAATTTTTTTTATTCCACTTAAACTAATGATAACACCATAATTCAATATAAAATTCCTAAAAATGTACAAAATGTATATTTCCCCATGGTATGACCCCAAATGCTTCTAGAACATCTTGATAATTTTTTGAGTATTTCCTATTATTTATAACATAAAGTGTACCAACACGCTCAAAGTTTGACTAAGATTAGACCAACATGCTCATGGTCATATTTTATGGGGTATTTGTGTTCCCTTATATCTATTTTTTTGGTTCTTTGTCCCCTTATCTCATTCTTTTGTGTTCTTTTTGAACATTATTTATGGTTTAATATAATGTTGTTGACATAAATCCACTTTACAATATAAAAACAAAACATAATTGCATAAATTACTATAGAAAATCTAGAAATAATATCACATAGTGCAAACACATAAATTTGGCATAAAACCATTATTCTTAGTGTCCTATACCTATTTTATCATATTTTTCAAAATTATATAATTTTTTAGTCCATTATGGCCCCACTTAGATCTCCATCCATTGAGCCTAAAAACCACATTATAACACTTATTATCAAGTATTTGTAATCATATTCAGACTATATACCTTCTATTATCATTCTCTACCTAGAAAATAGATCTTATGTCATCTCCATGTTAGACCTATGCTTTTCATGAGTCCATATAGGTGAGAAATATGCCATGCACATTTTTTTCCCTTTTAATCTTGGCATTCCTCTTACCCTTTTGTTGATTATGTGCTTTTAACATTTCCCTTTGTCAATTACAAAGTCATATAATGTGTTTAACATGTCATGTATTAGTGTGTATATATATGTCATGTCAAACCATTTTAAGAGAATAAAAATTAAAGGATATAAAAGACACATTTGAATATCAAAGGCCAAATCTACAACCAAGATTATGTTTAAGCCTTTTTGGAAATAAGGATTAATAATGTGATCTAGTCATTTGTTGTTTTATTCTCCTATTTGGACACTTATTGGATATTCTATTAATTGTGACCTTGTATGTGATTCCTGTATAAAAAGAGTAGAGTCCCTTTATAAAAAATCCACTTTACCCATAACAAAAATAATAATGAAAGATTAGCCTAATCAAGCAAGGAGTAAGCTAGTCTAAAAATTAACCCAATTAATGAATTTATATTCTATTGATATTTTGATAAGAAATATTGAATCTAAGCATATGTCAAAAATATAGATTAAAACATTCAATATTATAATAACAATATGAAGGAGAAATTTCACTCAACTTATACATTGATGCCCATGAAGATATGAGTAATACAGGTGTAAAAACATATTGTATGATGATTTTGATCTAGTCATCAGATTCTCAAAAATATATTTGTATCAACATGGAAACTTTCATCACCTTATGGACACTTATGTTGATGCTACTATTTATGCTTCAATGCGTTTATCCTACATAAAGTATTGATTACTAACTAAACTTCCAATTAGATCTTTCTGGGTTTTCTATCACCTTTTAGATTAAGTCTTCATATCATGTTCATAACTTCTCTATATCAAAATATAGATCAAACCTTAGATCCTCATCTTAGGTCTGCTAAAAATGGGTTAGTGGGCTCATGAATTTGATTTGATCTCAAGAACCCCTCTATCAATGAGCACTACCATCATAGATAATATTTTTAAAAGGGCCTCAAACATATGTATTTATCCCCTATGTGTTGGTTTGTGTGTGAACAATGATGTAGAATGCTATATGAAAGTTAATGTAGTGATTTAGCTTGTAACTTGACAAATACTACTCATGAGTTGTTCTTTGAATGTTTCAAACATGTAGTATGAATTTTCTTATGACTAATATAGAAATAGGGAATAATAAGGTAGTATAAATTAGTTGTGTAATTGATTAAATGAGCTTGTATAGGTATTTTATTAGTAATTTATAGATGAATAATGAGTTGTCATTAAATTGTATTTATATCACACCTTTCAAACATTTCCTCATAAAATGCTTAATGAAACATAATAGGATAACACATACATATCCAAATATTTGTGAATTTGAGTGTTTAGAAGGTGCTAGAGTGGGTCACAATCAAGGATCAGTCTAGATAGGATTAAATGTATGAGTTTGAATCTATATGAAGAAGTGGAATTCAAATAACAACTCAAAATGCAAGAAGCATGTAATCACACCCAAAATATTGTATTAGAAACTTTCATTCATTATCCAAGAAGTACATAGTAAAGTACATTATATAGTGAAGAATTAGGTCACCCAAAAAGTGAATTAATTCATCTCATAATTATAAAATGACTTAAAGTACATTTCCCATAATGACCTATTATAAACCTAAGTAAGATAATTAGACCATGTACATAAAACGGCATAGTGGGAAAAAGTTTCAATTAATACCCCTTAAATATATCTTAGGTGGGTAGAAGAATTAAGTATTAGCACAAAGGACTAATGAGGTATTAGATTACATAGAGATGATATCCTAAAGGAAGAATTCAAAGTTGTATAAACCCCAAAAAAACCCCAAAATTGAAGATACTTGCTCTCAGTGAAGGGTTTGGTGAATATATCAATAACTTGTTTTATTACCTAGATGTGGCATAAAATAATGAATTTATCATGAATGATCTCTCAAATTAAATTTATGTGAATATCAATACACTTGGTCTATTAATGGAGGAATAGATTTCTATAGATCTGGATTGTGTTTTGACTATCATAGAAGATGATTGTCGGTCATTGAAATTGGATGCAAGCTCTGTGAGAATCCCTTAAAGCTAAATAACCTCAATGGAAGCATTACCAACTCCTTTGTATTTTGACTTAGTATAAGATAAATAAATATCATTATGCTTCTTTCTTGACCAAATAATCAAACTTGAACCAAGGGAGAAATTATAGCCTGAAGTAATCCTACAATTATGAATATCACCAACCCAATCTGAATCTATATAACTAAACAAGTCGATGTTGATGACTAATCCATAGTGAATATTAAAACTATGATTATCCTAAATGTATTAGAAAATATTCTTAGCTACTTTCTAGTGTAGCTCATGTGGTTCCTCCATTTATCTAGAGACTATGCTCACTCCATATGAAACATCAGGTCTATTGTGTGTAATGTAGACGAAGCTACCAACAAGTTATTGATATGAGGTAACATCAACCAAAAGAGATGGAAAATCAGCCTCAAGATTCACACTAGATGTAAAAGGAATCAAAGATGTATTAAAATCATCCATGTTAAACCTTGAAATCAAATTATGAGTATACTTGGATTGTGTAATAGTGATCCTATAGTTAAATTGAGAAATTTCCATCCCAAGGAAGTAATGCAAAAAGCCTAAGTTAGTCATTGAAAACCTATCCTACAAAGTAGTTTTCACTATTGTGATGGTGGATAAATAAATCCTTTTGATCAATAGGTCCTCCATGTAGAAAATATAAATCAACAGTGAATCATCCTACCATAAAATGTAGACATTTAGATCAAAATGGCATCTGGTGAACCCAACTAAAAGAATAAAAGAGTCCATTTTTGCATACCAAGATTGAGGAGCATCTTTGAGGTCATAGATAGTTGTTTTAAGTTTGTAAACTAAGTAATAATATTGCACAAACCCTTTTGGTTTCTTGACATATATTTTCTCTTTGATGTCACTATGAAGAAAGTCACTCTTCAAATCCATCTGATGAACATCCTAGTAATATGATGTGATAATGGTGAATATGATTTAGATTGAGTTCATTTTTGAAACTAAGGTATATGTCTTAGTATATTCAATGTTAGTTACCTAAGAAAAACCCTTTACTACCCAAAATTCTTTAAATTTGTCTATAGACCCATCTAATATAAATTTTGTTTGGTAGATCCACCTACATTGAACATGTTCTCTTCCCTTAAGAAGAGGGACTAAATCTCAAGTCTTGTTCCTAAAAAATGAACCATATTCCTTTTTCATATTAGTATACCACTTAGGAGTGTCTAATTCCTTATTAGATTATTTTGGATTGTAAGTGAAGGCAATGAAAGAATGTATATCATTATGTAATTATGAACAAGTTTCTTTAGTGTCTAATGGATCTCTAACCCATTGGCTAACATTTTTTAATGTTCATCTATCCTAAAGAGGACCAATGCTTAGATATTTATGAGGAGATTCATTTTCCTCTAAAGATAGTCTAGGAGAAGGAGGTAAGTCCTTATCACTACTTTAATAGTAAGAACTAGAATAAGAATCTAGATCATTAGGAAACTACTCAGGTAGATCTAAATCATCAAATCCTAGTGCATCTAAGGAAGAGGGAGAGGTGTTGAGTGTGGAGTCTAAAATACCATTTTAAAAATTAACACTCCTCTCAATAAATAACTCATGAGTGGTGTGATGAAGAATCATGTATCCCTTAACACCCTCAATATATCTAATGAATATGGAAGGTTGACTTGAGGTTTCATTGACTTACATTTCTTTTTCATTATATAGGCCATAGAAAGAGATACAAAAACTTGGAAGTGTTTCACTATGGGTTTATGACTACTCTAACATTCAAAAGGAGTGACTCCCTCTAATTACTAATGAGGAAATTAGTTCTAGATATAACAAGTATAATTAATGGCCTCAACCAAATACTGAAGTGCAAGAGACTTGGAGTGTAGCATACCATTAGACCTATTTTTGCACTCTAAAACATAATTTTGTTAAGGACTATATAGAATTATATGGTATAGTTAAATCTCCTATGATGTAAAAATTTGATTAAAGTAATTAATGACATACCACCATTATCAGTACACAAAATATTGATGGATTTACTTGACTATTTTTCTACAAGAACCTTCAAGTCTTGAAAATGATCAAAGACCTCAGATTTCTACTTATGAAAGTACATTGAAGTATATCTTGAAAATTCATTGATTAAAGTAAGCATGTATTTAGTCTTGTTAAATGAAGGTTTTGGAAAAGGACTAGTAATGTCACTATGAACAAGCTCAAATATTTGTTTAGCTCTCTATGATTTTCCCTTATCATACTTCTCTTTGGGATACTTACCAATTATGTAACCTTGGCAAACACTATCATAAAGTTTGACTCATGAAAACCCTAAAATGTTATCTTGATGACTAATTTACTCTAGCTAGAGATATTTTAGATGGTTGAATTGATCATGCCATAGTCTAATCACCCCATCTAAATGAGTGATCAGTGTAGTAGAGGGTTGATTAGGAGAAAAATGTGAGAAGGTATACAATCATGACTAGTGATCTGCTTTCCCAAATGTAAAAATGGAGTCATTGTCTACTTCATTAATGACCACTAAATTATGTGTGAACTCAAATTTCTTTCATTGTCTACTTCGTTAATGACCACTGAATTGGGTGTGAACTCAAATTTCTTGCTTGAACTGATATGAGTGATCTACTAAATAGATTAGAGATTTGTGGATAAAGAAGAAACACATAAAACATCATGAAATGTCTAATCATTCACTTTAATAAATCCTCTCCCATTAATTTTTGTGGAAATATTATCAACAAATAAGATAGAAGGCATATAATAAGGCTCCAAGGATAATAACATGTCCCCTGATGAAGCCATACGATGTGATGCAACAGTGTTAATTACCCATTTGGAAAGTTGGGATGCAACTATAACAACTTCTTTACCCTTATCTTTGCCCTTTTTACTAGCTTGGGCCTTAGAAGTCTCATGTGTTGATGAACTTTAATTTGAAAAATCAAGGACATTGATATTATGCTTCTCAAGAATATTAATTAGTTGGTCAATATGCTTCTTCATGAATTTGGAGTCATCATGACCATATTTCCTACAGTAGGCACATGTGAGTCACTCTTTATTGGGATTCCCATCTAAAAAGGAAGAATATTTTGATGCTTTCGACTTAGCATTAAATTTATGACCCTTTATTTACTCTAAGTCCTTATTATATTTTTTATCCTTAATATTAGAATCATTCTATTTATCATGACTCACAATTAAGGTATGTGATTTAGATGACTTCAATGTAACCATTTGAATGAGATAGTATTACACCTACGTCAATTCAGTAGCAAATTCATCCAAGTATGTCATGGTCCATATAGCTCCAAGCGCACACTTGATGGCATGGAAGGTTGAAACAAAGATAGAATAGTTAGTTCCCAACTTGGCAAAGAATGAAAGAATCAATTGATCATAATTTTTATCAATGTTTCATAGTTTCAACTACAACCCGAGTGATTTAAAAGTTTTGAATAAGTATTATATAGTATCAAAGTCAACTAGGCTCAAACTGATGAGATCATTTTTTGAAGTATGACCCTCATTATATCATACTTCTCAAAGATTTTTTCCAATATGTTAAATACTTCATTAGGATTAATAGTGTATTTAATATGAAAGAGCAGGTCAGTTGACATAAATAAGCATATTATATTATAGGCTTCATCACTTTTGTTAAACCATTTCACCTTATCTACCTCAAGTTTTGGTTCTTTTTATGTACCCAACATGATTTGGTGTAAGCCTTTACTCCTCAAGATAATTTACACTTTGAATTTCCATTTGTGATAGTTGAATGGTGTAAGAATCAGAATTGAACACTGATCCATGATGTAAAATGAAGTATCTATTTAACTATATGTGTTAAAACAATAGGAATATTAAACCCCATATAATTTGTATAGGTTAATAATTTCAATGCATGAGAGTATCACCCATGTGTAGAGCTCAAAAAACTCACACTTTCAAAAAATGGCATCTAAAAAGGAGTTGTCAGTTGAAAATTATGGAAGTTTAAATGTTTCTTACTCACAAAAAATAATTATCTCCACTTTGTATTAATTTTGGGTGTGCAAAATTTTGGGTTTAATTATTTTTGAATCAATTTCCCCATAAAATAATTATGCTCCAATTAGATTAAAAGTTAAGAACTTTTAGGTCAAAAGTGACTAGGGGCTTAACTCGCATGTGACTAGGGGATAAATCCTAAAATGGGTGCTCCCCCCTCTACTTTTTGATTGATTTGATTTATTTGGGAGTGATATCACCCTTAAAATAATTCCACTTTTGAAATAAATAGTTCCGATTTCCACTTGATAAAACTAGGCAGTCTCTTAGATGTCACATAGTGTAAAAAATGGAGGTGAAGATTAGAGTGTGTTTAGATAGATGTCATATTCCTCTTCAGCTATGTGTAGGGGGGTCAAAGTCTACCTACATTGTAAGTAGGGATGTCAAAGTTCACCAAGTGTGTTTTTATAATAATTAGAGTCTATAGGGATTATGAGTAGGGCAATTAGGTTTTGATAAGTATGTGAGCAAGGTCATTGGAGTATGCCAAGGTTATTCATAGGGTCATTAGGTTTTACCTAGGTTAAAGGAGGTGTGTAAGGTTATAATTAGAATGCAATCAAGGTTATTAGGTTATGATAAACATTTGAACATGGTCATTAGAGTCTATTGGGGTTGTTGATAGGAGGGTTAGATTCTGACCAAGTTGCTCATAGAGAGGTTGGGATCTCACCTCTTTTCTTGTAACCACCCAAAAACCCACTTAATTACTAGAATTTCTTATAAGGGTTGGAAATTCTCCCAGTTTGAAAAAACCTCCAAAAATGAGGATTTAATATGGCCCCTACAAAAGCCAGTAAAGACCCACTTGGTTTCTTTCCAAACCTAGAGTAACTTAGAAATGGCTTATTTTCAAAGTCATCAGATGTACAAATTTTTATATAATTTAAAAAAGGTCTTGAAACCGTCAAAAAAGGTTAAAACCTAACTTTAATAAAACTAGGTCATGTTTACAATCATTCTTTGGGTTTTACCACCTTCTAAATTCAATGACACTATCTATTTTTCACTTAGATACTCTAGATATGCATACTGGCATAGATTTAAAAAAAAAACCCACCAAATCATAGAAAACTAAAATCGATGAAAAATATTGAACAAGTTGGAATGCCAGATCTCACAATAGAATTGATGGCATTCATATACTAGCTAAGATATAATACAATGTTGGAGTGGGCTATATTTGAGGATTGGTTTGGATAGGATAAAATGCATGAATTTGAATATGTATGGAGAAATGAAATATGAAGAACAATTCAAAATGTAAGAATCATGTCTTCACAACCAAAACATTGTATTATCATCATTCATTCATTAGCCAAAAATTACTTAAGAAGGTACATTATATAGTAACGAATTGGGTCACCCAAAAAGGTAATTAATTAAACTCATAATTACAAAATGACTTAAATTACATTTTCCCTAATGACCTATTATTAATCTAAGTAAGCTAATTAGACTATGTACGTAAAATCACACAGTGGAAAAAGTCCACTAATAGAAGGCACAAACACTTGCATTAGAGAATGGATAGTAGTGTCAATACTATTTTACAAGTCTAAATGCAATTATCTAAGAACATAGAAGGTTTTTAGAGATTTTTAACTAGAAGTGAATGATATGTCAGAGTTTAAGCATATTATGGGCTATAGGTGATATGGGTAATTAGAATAATAGGGTCAAATGACAAGATAAACATTTAGGCCCAGTGAGATGATGAACATGAGACTATTGGCTATAATTAAGTTAAATAACTTAAGAGTGGAGCCTCAAGTGATAATTTTCAAGTGTACAAGAATAATATAATATATAAATCTAGATTTAAGAATATACATTTTCTCCCCCCTTTAATCTAGTAATGCATAAGGATGAAATTACTAGTTAAAAGGAATGAAATGCATACCATAGTGTGTACAAAACTTCTTGATTTACTTTATCCCTATTTGAATTTTTGGTATGTGTATGAACTATAACAAAGATCATGTTATAGGTTTAATTAGTGCATATAATCTAAAAATGAATAATTAAAATTTTATTCAAATAAAAGAGATCAAGGAAGGAATACACCTATGTGTGGATTCAATCATGTTTCCACTTAATTATTTTCTTTGGTAGTGATTATTCATAACTGAAGCATTTGAGGGAGATTCAAAAATAAACCCTGGAGATTGAGTAGGGGAATTTGAGGGTGATCATTCCCCCAATCTAGTATAAGGTTGAGTTGTGCCAAGCCCATCAAGAGCTCAGAATACCAATCACACAACTCTAGTGTATAAAAATATATTAAATCTCAACCAAGTCAAATGATGTAACCATATGAACTCTCAATAATACAAAATAACACCAAGTCCTTCAAGTGTGATGAATCTAAGTCACACTAATCAAATAATCCAACTAATGTAATAGATAAAATCTCAAACATTGCATCTTGGTAGGGTTGTTATATGAATATTAGTATAATTTGAACATTATCTTTGTAATTTTGTATATATGCATGGAATATACACCTTAAATGTGTCTCAATTTATATTATCTATCAAAATGTAACATTTTATATGTAAAACATGTTTCAAAAATATGAAAAACTTTGTCCTAAATATGTGCCAAATGCATAGAATTTTATCCCATGTGTATATTTAAATCATGTAATTTGAATCAAATTATGCCATTTTTTTCAAATTTATGTATTTTGAATCATGTATCTATTACATGAACCCCCCATTTGATGTGAAGATAATGAAAAAAGTGATACTCACCTTATCTCAAAAGGATAAGATAACTATGGTGTATATGTGTGAATCATGTATTAAAGAAGCATATATTAGTATCATATCAAAGTAGATACATTTATGAATATTTAATAAGGCCTAATGTGAATTATGTGAACCATGGAAACATCTAAAGATAAAAATTTCAACAAAAAATAAAGTACACATGCAAGATTGCTCAAATGTCATGCAAAGGGGAGTCTTATGATACCATTTATAAGGGGCATCCTCAAATGCCACACACTTAGGGTGATGACATATGTAAATTTACACATACAAAATAAATAATAAATACTAAGGGAACTATGGCCAATAACAAAGGAATATGTTAAAATTTTACACAAGCATGAAAAAGAAGTAAAAAATAAGCAAACCTAAGTAAACCATGTGATGAGAAAAAGGAAATGAAATAGAATAAACTTACATAAGAATGCCATACTAGTCCCTAAATATATATGCTACTTTTTTTTATGTAGAATATCATATCAATTACACTATGTAATATAAAAATAATGATAATAAGAATGTTTAAATGTTAGTATATAAGCTCAATGTGACAATGAAAAAGATCATAAAATAATAAACATTGTGTCAATCATGATCTTATAGAAGTTGGAAATATTCAGATTATGTTAAATAAGGAAAGAATAATACAAATATAAATTTAAAATGGTAGACTAATATTTCACTTAGATTAATTTTAATTTTCAAAGCAATATGTGTTGAGCATGGTCATTGATGTTACATTGTCATTGATGTCAAAGAGCATATGAGATATTAGTGCATTAATGATAAAGAAGTTTTGATTAATATATTGATGGTGTGGTCATGTTGTAGAGATAATATGGGGTGATATGAGTTATTAGAGTGATTATGGGGATTTTATTAGTGTTTATAGTGCTTATGTAAATGAAATGAATTCATTAGAGAAATCATATGAGTGTCTAGGTTCAAGTAGTCATTTTGGTAGATAAGGTTGAGTAAGTAGTTTGATGACATCATATTTCACATGTGTGAAGGTGTAATGAGTATTTTGATACATATATGGATTTAACCTATGATATTTTATCTTGTGTTTCAAATTTTAGGTCTGGACATTAAGAGTAGTAAAATTTATAGCAGTGCAAAATTGTCCTTCATAATAGAGCTCACTAAGTTTCTATACTTAGCCAAATTTGCAAGAAGAGATCTAACGGTGAGAATTAAATTGAATATAAGAATGTCTAATTATGAATATTCAATTGTATCAAGGATATAATTTTGAGCATATGTTTGTATATATTTTGATTTAATGATGTGCATGAAGTCAATTTATCTAAGGTTCCTAAGATTGCACATGCTAGTGACATGTGTCTCAATCACGATGATTTAATAGAAGATCAATGGAACATTTGTGTTTTTATAAAATTATATTGATGATTTGGTTTTATTCAAATAGTCAATGATTTGAGAGTACACAGGACTACCAAGTAGCACAAGAGTGGGGACTGACAACAATGTGCTCAAAAGGCACACGAGGGTGTCAAGTATCTTAATCACAAAAGTGAAGATCAATGATCAAAGGTGAGAATTAAAGATCTAAAGTTATGAGAATTATAAGGAGATATATGGAGTGAAATTTATCTATCTTTTAGAAAGCATGAGATAATGATAAGTGTTAGATGTTTTGCTTTGAATAGTGATTATTGGCATTTGAATTAGCAAAGAGAAAAACTAGTTTGTAGTATTTTGTTAATATCTTTTGATCTAAAAAGAATTTGTTGATGAAGTAAAAATAAAATTTGAATAGGAATACAAGGTACATCTGTAAAATTTTATTATAAGATTTTAATGTTTGAAAAATTGTATATATTAAGATTCAAAGTTGATTATTTATTCATTCATGGTGTTACTATGTATAAGACTATTGTTTGAGTAAATTGTGATTTATTAAGAGAGATTTTCGGTAGATGTATTCATTTGAATATGTATTATAGTTAATATGGAGTAAACCCATGTATTTTAAAGTGATTTTGTGTTCTTTTTTTTCTTGATCATGTGCTAAATGGGTAATAGGTCTCCATGAGACCTATAAGGGATATTAAGGCCTAATTGAAAGGTGTAACTACTTAAGAGTGACCCATGAATGCTATGGCTAACCTGTGCTAATGAATTTGAGATATATATTAGAATGATATAAGTATTAAGGGTTAATTCAAGTATTAAGGATAACCTGGAAGTTGATATTCATGAATAATCTATAAAGAGTGAAAGCTAAGGTAATGGTTTAGTGACTTAATGAGGAGGTGTTGAGAGAGTTTAAATTCAAGTGAAGGAGAGAACCTTTGAAAGGAAAAGTGTAGGTTGTTGAGGACCAATAGATAATGAAGAGGATCATTCATGATTTTTTGATTGAATTGATGTAGGAGGACACATAGGTCATTGGACCTAATGAGCCTAGAAGAGGTAGTTTGAGTGAGTTAGTCCTAGAGGCAGCTTGAGAGAGATTGGAGGTGAAGAGTGTAGACAAAGGTGGTCATCATCAATTGAAGATAAATAAAAAGTGTTTAAGATGACTTGGTTAAGGTAGATGAGTGGGTGCTTAGTTACCTAGGGGGTTAGTTCCTCCTTGTAAGATATATCTTTTTAAAGGTTTAGTTATTATGGGTGCTCAGCTAGATATGGGTATTAGCTCTTTGTGGGATTGGTGTCTCACTAAACTAAGGGATGGGTGTTATTTGATCAATTGGTGCTAGTATAAATTTGGATCTTGTTATTATAGAACTATAGTCCATCTAGTAGGGTTCATTGGGTTTTATCACCTAAGAGGGTTTCTCACATATATCATGTGTTATGTGTTTAATCTTGCTATATCTTCCTTGTTCATTTTAATGGTTAATTTGTATGAATCATGATTGGTGTGTTGCATGGTTAAGAGTTGGTAATTGAATTAAATTATCTTGCATCACTAATTAACCCCCACTCTCTTAGTGATTGTACCTCTAATAATTGGTATCAAAGTGGGACCTTCTTTGACGTTTTAACAATTTGAAGGTGATACAATGTAAAATATGGCTAAGAAATTGAAGAAGGAGAATCAAGAGTTGAAGCTAAATTATAGGTTACTTATGCATGTCTAAAATCAAGTGAATAAAAGTGCAATTAGCACAAGGAAATTTTTGAGAAGTACAGAGGTAAGATGAGTGTGTATGATCAAGAAGAAGCTCAGCATAAGATTATGGCCTCAAGTTTTAAGGCTATTAAGGATGAGGGCATACAAATTAATAAGGATATAAACCTCTTGAAGGAAAGATCAATATAAAAAGATGATAAAGATAATATCAACATTCTTGAGGATAAATTAAAGGTTACAAAGATGAATTTGAGTTTAAAAGAAAAAGAATGCACCATCTCAAGACTCAGTTAAAAGAGACAAATTCCAAGTTGAGTTCAAATCAAGGTGAGAATGATGATTTGAAGTCTTATCTTGATTATATAAATATTATTAAAGATTAAGCATGTAGATTGAAGGATGACATGGATAAAGAATCTAAGAGGGATGATGAGACCATGCAAGATCTCAAAATTTGTTTAGAGCCTGCAAATTCAAGTATGAGAGCTAAAGAGGATGAGAGTGTTCAATTAAAGACCAAGTTAGATTCATTAAAAAATGAACATTAGAAATTTGTTGTCAAAGTAAACAAGACTAAAAAAAAGCAAGAGAGGTCAGCTCAAGACAAGAAATATGCAAGCACCAAGATCAAAAATAAAAGATCCATCAGGCATCCAAGTGCCATGAGGTATGAAATATATTTTAATGGTCATTATTTTTCTTGTCACAGGTTTGGTTATAAGGCAAGAAATTATAAAAGGAAGATCAGCTAGTTAACTAGAGGTATATATAATCTAGTCTACTATAATTTTCATGACATGGGACATATTACTATATTCTACCCTAGAATGCATCAAAAAATACTAACCCAGGTATGGAGACCTAGGATAGTTAAGCTTGAGCATAATGAACCTAAAATACAATATTGTATGTTTATTGAGATTCATCATATTCATCAAGCAAAAGGTATAAATGATGTTTTTTGTTTTAGTTGTCATCAAGCTGGCCATATTGTAAGATATTGTAAAAGAAAGCTCTCAAGTCACAAGAAGGTGCATGGACATCCTAGAGTGCTCAAGAAAGGTCAATCCTTGGTATGGAGACCTAAGGAAGTGAAAAACAAGAAAACTAACTTAGTTGAGTTTAAATATCAAGGTGGACTACCTATGAAATCAAAAGAGGAATCAAATATGAAGAAGGTTCAAGAATGCCAAGAAAATGTGTCATTTGTCTAGATAAAAAGGACAATCACAAGTCAGTTCAATTTGAGCTCAAAGAAAAGACCAAGGTGCCAGTTGAGGCTAGTTCTAAGGTGTGTATGGATACAAGTAAACATCCTACTATTGTTGAACAAGTTTAATGTGAAGAATAATAGTTGTCAATGTCTAGTTATGAGGTATGCCATGAATATTTATTTTCTCCATATGTTGTCAATCTAATCTTAGATGAAAAGGAGAATATTTTAGTGGATGATCATGTTTCTTCTCTTAATATTAAGAAAAAGAAGAAGAACTATCAATATTAGATGACCAAGGAGGAGAAGGATTATGATAAGTTATGGGAAACTCTTGATTTCACATTATTTTAGGACATTGTGGGTTAGGGTGTCTCTATCTAGGCTTTAAAGAGACATTTGAAAACAAGAAGAATCATGGTGGATGCTAGTTGAGCTTTGGTTGATGTTGCAGAACACACAAAATAAAATATATTTTGAAAATGTTCTTGGCTAAGAGGGAGCAATGATTTTTATGAATCTACTCCAAAGTGTTGTGATGGAATGATTCAGAAGATATATTTAGGGACAATGATCCTAAAGTTAAAGTTTTGGTCAAATATTTGAAGGATGGTCTAATTGGTCAAAGTGGTGAAGAATGAAGCTATGTGTGAAATATTTGTAGGCATGAAATGAAGATATATAGGTGTCTACTCAAAGATGTTGAGTTGTAAAAATATTTTATTACATAGAAAGGTATGTTGATCATGTTTTAGTTTGCTCAATGTGTGTTTAAGGTTTTTGGTCCTGAAGATAAAAACTTGTCAATTTCTATTGCTTAAATTTATTGATCAATGTTGAAAGACTAAAGATAAGGTTGATATGGATTATGAGGACAATGTGTTATCACATTTTTTTGATATTACATAGAAGGCATCAGATTTATATATATGTCAAGTTAAGTATGCCATGGAGGTCTTAGTGTTCTAAAGATAAGATGTTTCCATAAGAGTTTTAACTAAAGGGTGGATAGTGTTGAAGAGTTGTTGGTAGACCTAGCTCATTGAGAAGACTTGTTTAAGATGTCATGATCTAGGTGAATCATGGATTTAGGGGGAGCTAACTCAGATAGTTTTAAAGGATTGAAGAGTTATGCATGATGTGAGGTGGAGCATATGTGAGATGTTCTAGTCATGGTGGAGATATGAAGAAGTCTGCTACAATTTTGAATTTAAGAAGATTGATATGATGAATTGATCAAACCAATTCATATGTTATGACAAGGTATTAAATCTTCATATGTGAGCAAAGAGAGATTTTGAGTTATGTAGGTAGATAGGTCTAAAGATTAGAGAATCCCAAGTTCAAATTGTTGTATGTCAAAGAACAAATGACATGAGATGGATCATGATGTTAGGGGGAGATTTCTAACCTATGCAAGTAATTTTTCAAAGTCCTCAAGATTAGAAGATGATCCCACTTTATCACTGTGTTAAAGAGGGAGAAAGTGATTGAATTGAGAGATATATTATGAGCATAATATTTGTATTGGTGTTGACATCAATGATAAATGGTTATATTTTTTAGCATGTTCATTGATGTTAGGTTGTCATTGATGTCAAAGAGAGCATGAGATACTAGTGCGTTAATGATAAATAAGTTGTGATTGATAGTTTAATGGTGTGGTCATGTTTTAGAGACATTATGGGGTGTTATGAGTTCTTAGGGTGATTATGGGGGTGTTATGAGTGATTATAGTGCTTATGGAAATGAAAATAATTCATCAAAGTAGTCATATGAGTGTCTAGGTTCAAGTAGTCATCTTAGAAGATAACATTGATTCAAAAGTTTGATGACACCATGTTTCACATATGTTAAGGTTTCAAGAGCATTTTTATACATGGATGGATTACCATATGATAGATGATCATGTGGTTCAAATTTTAGGTATGGACATTAAGTGTATCTAAATTTATAATAATGTAAAGTTGGCCTCTCAAATATAGTTCACTAAGTTTCTATACTTAGCCAAATTTGTAAGAAGAGATATAAGGTGAGTATTAAATAGATATAACAATGAGTGTTCAATAAAGAATAAGAATATATAATGAAAATAATTAAATTGGACTAACGATCTAATGGTGAGCATATGTTTTTGCATATTATGATCTAATGATGCATGTGAAGTCAAGTTGTCAAAGGTTCCTAAGAAGGCACATGCTAGTGATATGTGTTTCAATCATGATGATTTGAAATAAAATAAATGGAAAATGGGTGGTCATATATATGTAGATTTATAGTGTGGTTTGATTCAAATAGTCAATTATTTAAGAGCACATGAGACTACCAAGTGGTGCAAGAGCAGGGACTGACAACAATGTACTCAAAAGGCAATCAAAGGTGCAAAGTGTCTTAATCATGGAAGCACCGATCACTAAAAAATGATGAGAATAAAATATTTAAATTAAGAATACTTCTAAGGATATTGATAGAGTAAAATTGATCTATATTTTAGGGAGTATTATATGATGACAAGTGTTAGATGTTTTGCTTGATCATTGGTATTTGAATTAGCAAATGGAAAAACCATTTTATAGTATTTTACTAATATCTTTTAGTCTAAAAGTAATTTTATAATGAATTAAAAATAAAATTTTAATATTAATTCAAGGCACATATAGAAAATTTTATTCTAAGGTTTTAATTTTTTTAAATTTTTATATATTGAGCTTTAAAGTTGACTATTTGTTCATTCATGGTGTTATTGTGTACAAGATTATTGTTTGAGTAAATTGTGCTTTAGTAGAAGAGTGTGTTGGTGGATGTATTCATTTGAAAATGTCTAAAAGGTCATATGGAGTGTACCCATGTATTTAAAGTGATTTTTTATTTCTTTTTTTCTTGATTAAGTGCTAAAGGGGTAATAGGTCTTCATGAGACCTATAAGGGCTACTAGAGCATAATTGAAAGGTGTAGCTACTTAAGTGTGACCCATGGATTATATGTTTGACCTATGGAAATGAATTTGAGATATGTCTTAGCATGATATAAGTCTTAAGGGTTAATTTAAATATTGCGTCTAACCTAGAATTTGATATTCATGATGACTCTATAAAGAGTGAAATCTAAGGTAATGGTTTAGTGACTTGAGGAGGAGGTGTTGAGAGAGTGTGAAAGGAGAGAATCTTTCAAAGAGAAGGTATAGGTCATTAAGGACCAATAAAGAGTGAAGATGATCAATCATGCTTGTTTAATCCAGTTGATATAGGAGGACACATAGGTCATTGGACCTAATGAGCTTAGAAGAGGTAGTTTGAGTGAGTTAGTCCTTGACGAAGCTTGAGAGAGATTAGAGTAAAGAGTGAAGAAAAAGGTGGTCATCATTAGTTGAAGATTAGAAACAAGTGTCTAAGATAATCTATTCAAGGTAGCTAAGTGGATGCTTATTTTCCTAGGGGGTTAGTTCCTCATTAAAATATAAATCTTGCTAAAGGTCTAGTTATTGTGGGTGCTTAGCTAGACAGGGGTAGTAGCTCCTTATGGGATTAGAGTCTCACTAAACTAAGGGATGGGTGTTCCTTGATCAATTATTCTGGTCTAAATTTGTATCTTGTTATTATAGTACTATAGTCCATCTTACAAGATTCATTGGGTTTTATCCCCCAAGAGGGTTTCCCACATATATCATGTGTTATGTGCTTGATCATAA
>JARHVA010003469.1:177500-237500 GCA_037957365.1 Torreya grandis | reverse complement strand
TTTGAGGTGGACAAGGGGGAGAACCAAGGTGCAGACACGTTTGCGGTGTCTACATTTGCCCCTTTTTGTCTTGTTGGTTGTTCTAGACGAACTGCAAGACAAAAACAGGAGTTGGTTGCCCCAGAAAAAGGATGAGGTGTTCCCCCCTCAAAGCGATAGTCGAGAGAAGGGAACCGAAGATCGAGTGTCGATTTGATAGAGAAATGGATAGAAGAGAGTGAGTGAAAATGCTGCCATAGTCGTGATTGCGCGTAGTCCACTTCACGAGAGGGTCAGGTTAAATTGTCGCATGTCGAGGGTCAAGGAGTGCCAAAATTGAAGTAACCAGGCCCCAGCATTTAGTCGTCTGTTGATCGGGTCACTCAATCTAAGCTGAAGCTCTAAATGGTCGTCGTGCTCTAGGTATCCAGGGCTCAGGAAGTGCTCCCAGAAACACGAAAAAGCCACAAGTAGTAGGGATCAACTGGCTCACGATCCTATACTTGCGAAGGGTCAAAAATAGTCTGCAGACAATTCTGCTAACCAGCCGTGAGGTAGCACACATGCAAAAACAACCAAGGCAACATTGGCTAGGAAGTAGTCGAGGGTCGAAGGAGATACGCATGATCTCCAATGGTCATTGGTCAAGAGGATGGATGGATGAAAGGATGTGGCCGAGCTAACCCTAGAAGACCCCATGCCAACTGAGTGTTGCCTACATAGCCCCTGTGGTAGGGGCCTCAGGCTAATGTAGTTCTCCCTAAAAGGGAGGAAGGGTCAGAGGGATTGATTGGTCTTGGTCAAAGTCGACGGAGTTGGTCGTGATAAGAGTCAAAGAAGAGAAGGTTTGTCCATCATAGAGACGAACAAACAGGGGTGGTCGAGCTAACCTCAGAGGATGTGGTATCTGAGTGCTGCCTACATAGCCCTGGTCATAGGGCCTCAGACCAATGTAGTTTGGACTGCGAGGGTCAAAATGGTCGATGATGATTTTAGTTGAGTGTCGAAAGGACGAGGGCAAGATGATGCTATAGATGTCACAGGGGTCGAGAGGCTTTCATCCCTAGCAAGTGTCCATAGTCGTGATGGATGCATGCTAAAAATGAATGGAGGTCTATTTATGCTTCAGCAAGTATTGGTTTATGCTTAACATAAATTGGGTCTGGTCGGTAGTTTCCATGTGTATTGGTGTCCATAGAAACTATGTGAAATGGTCTAGAAATGATGTCAGCTGAAAATGATGAAAAATGGCTAGGTTTGAGATGAGTCAACAATTGATGTGATCAAAGTGTAGAGAAAAGGTGAAAGGCAAACCGCTCTTTCATTGACAAGGACCAGAAAGGAAGCATAGATAGGGGTTATTAGAACCAAAGCCCCATTCATGCATTACGTCGTTGACCAGTATGGTGTTAGGGCGGTAATCGAATCACTTTGACATTAAAGTGAGCTCGAAGTCCCCTGAGCAGGTGATAGGAGGAGGATAGGGTAACCCAGTTTAAGAGCAGGAATAACCGTGCCCCTTTTTATAGGAGACCCTGAGATAGCTACAAGCCAAGTCCGTGACTCATTTTTTTTTTTTTTTTTTTTTTGGTGTAGGCTGATCGATGCGGGAAGCCTACATAGAGATGTATTTTGATGTAGTGGTCATGTTGCGAAGCTGATCAATGTGGGAAGCTTCTAAAAAAGGTGCTGTTTGTAGCAAGATTTAGTCATAGCCATCCTTCGAGGGAGTGGTCTATATTTTTGCTTGATATAATGTTTGAATAGCCGTCCTTCGAGGGATCAGTCTGTCTTTTTTGATTTGATTTGATTTTATGACCATGGATATGTTTTGACATCTTGATTTGTATTTTTGATAGGAATTTGAGTCACGGACAAGACTGTAGAAGTTCAAGGACGCCCCTTTTATTAGGACAAAGCATCCATGCATCATAAAAGGGTCGTAGACGACTTGTTAAAGGGGAATAGGGTTGAAAGGGATGAGGATTAAGAGGACGAGGATTGCTCAAGGGACGAGCTCAAGTTACGTGTCAAGTAGATGAGTACTCGACTAATAGAAGAATGGTCGAAGATGCAACGCATTAAGAGGCTCAGGTTCTGGCCGTCCGTCGAGGGAAGACAGACGATAAGTCCCTGACCCATACTTGTGCGTGATGATAAAAGGTCCAAGCCAATTGGGGGCAAATTTGCCTCGTTTACTTCGCTCCATATTGGTCACGTGCTGATTCTCTTTGAGGACGAGGTCTCCGATGTTGAAATCTCATTCTCGTATATTTTTGTCGTAGGCCCGCTTTATGCGACTTTGGTAGACATGGAGATGATTAAGGGCAGCAAGACGGCGCTCGTCGAGTAACTCAAGTTGAGCTAAGTGATCTTGACGAAAGTCATCGTTGGAGAGAATGTCATGCAGGGAGATGCAGAGAGACGGGATCTGTACTTCGAGAGGTAAGACAACCTCTGTTTCATACATGAGAGAGAAAGGAGTAGCACCTGTAGAGGTTCGGATGCTAGTGCGGTAGGCCCACAAAGTGAAGGGAATATGAATGTGCCAATCCCTTCCTGTATCGTCGACCACCTTCATGAGAATTTTGGTGAGAATTTTGTTGGAAGCCTCAGCCTGCCCATTTGCTTGTGGGTAGTAAGGCGAAGAAAAGCTGAGTTTGATGCCAAATGAGTCGCATAGTTTTTGGACAGTCTTGTTTTTGAAGGACTTGCCGTTGTCGGTGATGATTTTGTGAGGGACACTGAAACGACAGATGATGTGGCTGCTGATGAAGTCGACAATTTTGTCGGCTTTTATGGAGACAAGAGGAATGGCTTCCACCCACTTGGTGAAATACTCAGTGGCAGTGATGATGGACTGATGACGAAGAGACGAGTGAGGGTTGATCTCACCGATGAGATCCAAGCCCCACTGAGAGAAAGGCCAAAAATCCTGAGCGACTTGCAAGGCGTGGCGGGGGAGATGAAGCAGGTTAGAGTGCTACTGACACTTGATGCAATGCCGAACATAGTCGCTACAGTCTTGATGAAGGGTGGGCCAATAATAACCCAGGCGAAGGATGCGCCTGGCAACCGAGTTTCCACTAAAGTGTCCACCACAAATCCCGTCGTGGACTTGCTTTATGGCATGAGGAGCTTCAGTGGAGGTTAGACAGCGAAGGAGGAGGCCGTCGAAGCCTCTCTTATAAAGAAGACCCCCTAGCATGGTATAGCGAGCTGTGCATTTGATGAAAGCTCACCACGCATTGCTAGAGAGGTTGGGAGGAGTGACAAAAAGAGACAAGTAGTCCACGAGTTGCTTATACCAGTCATCTCATGGGCTAGAATTGACAGTGTTGATATGGTCAATATGAGGAGAGATGTATGAAGGCAAAGGTACATGATGCACTGTGACAAAAAGGCGAGATGACGATGATGAAGACGGGATATGTGAAGCAAGAGAAGCCATGGTGTCGGCAAACTTGTTCGTAGAGCGTGGAATAGTCTGCAAGAGGTAATGGTCAAAAGATGCCAAAAGAAGGTCAGCACGATTCTTATACCTCTGTAAAACTTCATTTTTACAGAGATATGAACTGTTAACTTGATTAATGATGAGCTGCGAGTCGCCGAAGATGTTGATAGACTTGATGTGGAGGGAAAGGGCAGTCTGAAGTCCCAAAATTAAGGCCTCGTATTCGGCCATATTATTGGTACAATAAAAGTCAAGCTTAAAAGATAGAGGCATGGGCTCCCCTTCGAGTGGGATGAGGATGACCCCCGCACCCCCACCGAGTTGACATTTGGAGCCGTCAAAGAACATAGTCATTTGATAGACGGTGTCATCGGTGGAAAGGGTAGCGATAGACTCGTCAGGGAAGTCACAGTGTGAAGGTTGGTTGTCGGGAAGAGGGGCATCTGCTAGTTGGTCAGTGATGGTTTGCCCCTTGATAGATTTCTGCTGGATGAATTCGAAGTCAAACTCAGCAAGTAGCATGAGCCACCGAGCCATATGTTGATTCTGATATGGCTTGGAGTGCATGTACTTGAGAGGGTCGGTGTGAGTGACGACAAAGGTTTTGTGGTTGAGAAGATAGTGGTGGAGCTTGGTAGCGGAAAAGACTAATGCCAAACATAGTTTCTCGGTATGAGTATACCGAGTTTCATAGTCGACCAGTGTTCGGCTGATGTAGTAAACCGCTTGCTCGCGATGATGCTCATTTCGGTGCGCGATCATGGCACCTAACGAATGGTTGGTGGCAGAGATATAAAGGTAGAAGGGTTGGTCGTCCTTAGGTGGAATGAGGACTGGTGGAGAGACCAAATAGCCTTTGAGGGCTTCAAAAGCCTCTTGACAGTCCTTATCCCATTTAAAGGAGACATCCTTCTTAAGGAGGTGATGAAAAGGTTGGCAGCGGTCTGAAAGCTGCGAGATGAAACGGCGAATGGACTGGAGCTTCCCTTGTAGACTGCGAAGCTGCTTGAGATTGGTCGGGGGTGGCATTTCGAGGATAGCGTGGATCTTGGCGGGATCTATCTCGATACCACGGAAGGAAATGATGAAGCCGAGAAGTTTGCCTGAGAGGACCCCAAAGACACACTTCTTGGGGTTGAGGCGGACATTGTATTGCAGAAGGCGAGAGAAGATGATTGTGAGAATGGTCAAGTGGTCGCGGTGAAGTTTGGACTTGCCGAGAAGGTCATCCACATAGTCCTCCATGATTTTATGGAGGAGATCGTGGAAAATGTAAGTCATGGCGTGCTGATATGTGGCACCAGGATTTTTCAGGCCGAAAGGCATGACTCGATAGCAGAAAGTCCCCCATGGGGTGATAAAGGTAGTCTTGTGCTGATCTTCCGATGCGATCAGGATTTGATTGTATCCTGAAAACCCGTCCATGAGAGATAGCATTTCATGGCCGGCCATGAGATCAACAAGCTGGTCAATGTTAGGAAGAGGGAAGTCATCTTTGGGACAGGCTAGGTTAAGGTCGCGATAGTCCGTGCAGATTCGAATCCCCCCAGTTGCTTTAGTAACTGGGACGATGTTAGAGACCCACTGTGGATAATCGATGGGTTGGATGAAGGAGACAGAAAGAAGGCGCTGAAGCTCCTCTTTGACAAGGAGCGCAACGCGAGGATGCATCTTTTGAAGCTTCTGCCTAACAGGCTTAGCCTCTGGTTTGGTGACAATGTTATGGGTAGCAATGGTGGGGTCGATGCCAGGCATGTCACTGTAAGTCTAGGCAAAGGCCTTGCTATGGTTGGAAAGGAACTGGGCATAGTCAAGCTGCTCCTGAGCGTCTAAAGATTGGCCAATCTTTAAGACGTGAGGAACATCGGAAGAAGAAGGGAAGTTGATGTCAATGGTGGATTCATTTAACATAACCTGGGTCTCGGAAGGGAGGAAACGCTGGATGAAAGAGTCATCGGCACCCATGTAGGAAAGGATGGCGTCATCGTCAACGCAGTGGACAGTGTGAATGGTTGCCGACTCATCCTCTACCATGCTAGGAAAGATGAGAGGGAGAGACCTGGGCACCCCATTGAGCTGATAGGTTAGGGGTTCCAGGCGGATGGTGTTTATGGAAAAAAAAACTAGGAGGGATGGAAACCATCGACTCCGTAGGTGACGAAGGAGAAATGGGCGAGTCTGGAAGAGATTGGTCGATGGTTGGCTCAGGACAAAGGTCGGAAGGAGCCTGAGTGGGGTTATGATATCCCAGGCCATACCATTTCTTGGCATCGTGATCATTGAGCGGCTCGATGGGCTGATGGGAGCCCTGCTCATATCGTCCGAAACCAAAACCCTTCCATGCACACTTGTGAAGGTAAGTGTGTGCAAAGGCGGGGTTGCCAAGAAACGAGAAGTCAGATGTGAAAGGTTGGGGTGAAGAGAGAGAATTGCCATTGGTAGGAGCTTGATTAAGCCCCCCATAGACAAAGTTGGTTCGGAAGTGAGGAGGACCATAAGGTATGACCATCCTAATCCGATGGTCGTAATTAGGACTGAGGTGAAGGTGTCCATACTCTTGCGGAGTTTGGAACATGTCGAGGGTCAACAAGCGATATTCCCCAAGTGATAGTCATTGGAAGATGTCTTCCATGGGGTCTTTAGTCGGCACTTAAAGAGGAAGGGTGAGGGCAACCGCCGATTGCAAACTGGTCAAAGCTTTCGCAGATGGGGGCGGTGCCAGAGTTGACGGCTTGATGGGAATGAGGACATCGTTGGGACGGTAGGTGGTGTTGCAAGTCTTGAAGGGTGAAGGGTCAGCGGGAATGGTGTGGACTTGCCCGTCATGCTCGAACTTCACACAACGGTGCAGGGTGGAGGGTATACAGGCCATGGCACGGATCCAAGGTCGGCCCAATAAAAGGTTGTATTGAAACTCTCCTTCGATGATATAGAAGAGCTCTGAGACTGTGCGTGGACCAACGCAAATGTGGAGGATGACTATGCCAATGGTCGTGGCGGTGGTGTCGTTGAAAGAGCGTAAGATCGCGTTAGTTTTGGAGACGCAGTTCTTGGGAAGAGCCAGCTGATCAAAGGCGTGGGTAGAGATTATGTTGATGCTAGCGCCGCCATCGATCATAACGCGTTTAATGCGTGTCCGATCGACATAGGCAGTGATGAATAGAGCGGCATCCTGATCTTTCGTGTTAGATGTGGGAATCTCAGAATCACTGAATGTGATGGAGGCGATAGTAGATAAAGAATGGACGAGGGCAGTGAGTGGTTGGGGGTCCTCGGGTTGGACCTCCGCTGCCTGCAAGGCTTGGATAAGGGCTTGACGGTGCTGAGGTGAGGTTTGGATAAGGTCATAAAGAGACATCTTCACAGGTGTCTGGTGAAGCTACTTCAGCATAGAGTCATGAATTGGCCCAAAAGAGGAAGACGAAGAAGGTTGGGATGCGCCAAGGATAGAAATTTTAGGCTTGGGCGCAAGGGGTGGCTTGACGAAGGGATAGGTCCAAGGTATGGCAGCTTTTTCCTTGGCCTTGTCCTTTTGCGACCTAGTGGTTATACGGATAGCATTGATTTTGAAAATAGGAGGTGAGGAAGGGGTCATGCCTGGCTGGTGAGATGTTGACGTGTTTGAAGAGGTTGGACAGGAAGGAGTCAGGGTCTGGTCAAGAGTGTCCTCAAGGAGAAGAGTGTCTTCCTCCATATGGCGGCGGATGACGGCCTTGAGGGCATAGCAAGTCTCGGTGTCGTGTCCTGGTGTATGATGATATAAGCAAATTTTCGTGTCATCGAACCAGGAGGGCTTAGACCCGAGAGGTTGGAAAGGCTTGATGGGCGGAAGGGTTATGTCGAAAGTTTGCAGAAGTCGGTGCAATATCAATGAGTACGAGCCCACTAGTTGATATGCACGAGGTTGGTGACTTTTGCTTAGGCGAGGTTAGAAGAGGTTTCCGTACCACCTTATGGGTTGATGGCACGGTGACAGATGGAGACAGCTCTTTCTTGGTGATTGATACCGTCTTTTTGGGAGAGGGACGACTGGAGGTAGGTAGAGGAAGCAAAGGAGGCAATGAGTTTTGGTTGAAGGCCGGAGTGGGAAGGATGCTAGCCAAGGTCGAAGGATGGGGGCCCAAAATGGATGGCAATGGTGACGGAGAAGGAGGCGTTTGTTTCTGTGGTCTGGCAGTCTTCTTCGCCTTGGTTGGAAGACTACTACTGGTCGAGGTCTGGCCTAGGTCCACCTTCACTTGCGGGTGAGTGAGGGTGGAGATAGGACGAATGCCAAATGACCTGATGGGTTTAGACGAGATAGATGCAGGTTTCGGTTTTGACGGGTTTGGTTGAGGTTTGAGAGTCTGGTCTTTGTCAAGAGTCTGACGAGATTCTGCCTTGGGAGGATTAGCGGCATGTGATGAGAGGGCGCGGGTATGTTGAAGGGCTTTAAGACGCTCCCACAACACCTGAGGCATCACTTTCCTCGGAGGGAGAAGTTCGATCTTCTCCACTAACCGGGAAAATGGCTGAGAGGAAGATGTTGATGGTTGCGAGGTTGAAGACGAGATGGGTGTAGTGGTCTTAGACGTGTGGTGTGGTGAAGTCGTGACAGATTTAGATGAAGACGAAGGGGAGACAGGGTCTTCCCTGGGTGGAGAAGAGACCGGGGAGCGAGGCTCCTCTAGCGGGTAAAGGGCAGGGATGACGGTGCCCTCCACTTGTGGCTAAGGAGTAGGAAGGGTTGGGTCCTCCATAGGCAGCAGAAAGGGGGATGGCAAGACCGGTGGTGCTGGTAAGGCCGAGGCATCCTCCAAGATGAGAGAGGTCAATGGAGAACTAGCCGGGGAGAGAGGCTCGCCCACATGTGATGGACTGATGGATGGACTAACCTCTTGAGGTTGATTGGGGACTAAAGGAGAGACCGTATTGACTGTTCGAATATTGTGCTCATGATTGTCGTCAATTAAGGTCTGGACATTATTCTGAGTTGGTGGATGATTGGGGAAAGGTTGTTTGAAGATGTCAATGGCCTGATTAGGGGGTGCATTTGGATTGTCTAAGATGAGATCCCCCTTTTCAAGCATGTCTTGTATTATGTTCTTAAAAGTCTTGCAGTTTTCCGTGTCATGGCCCTTAACACGGTGGAAGCTGCAGAAGTCTTGCTCCCTATACCACGCGGGGATGGCGTGTGAGGGATCAAATTGTGGAGGAGGTCAGGCTTGAGGGAGATTGAGGACTCCCTGTTTAACAAGCTTTTCCAGCACAGACGCATATGATTCTCTGAGAGGAGTATATCGTCGCTGCACGTATCTTTGCTGGAATTGGTGAGTAGCGCTCTGAGATGTAGATGGCTCAGGCTGATTGGTCGAAGAAGATGAAGGTCTGACAACCACGGCATTAGCTGAAGCCTTAGATTTAGAATTGGATGATGATGGCTTAGCAGAAGAAGAGTCACTGGTCTTAGAGCTGGGATTCTTACTCCGCAACTTGACTTTATTCTCCTCGATGGCACGCAAATCAAGTTTGCGGGCCATCGTGAAGGCCTCGTCAAAAGTGTGGAAGGTTTGAACCCTCAGGGTGGAAGAGATATGTCTGGCACAGGCTTGGGAAAAGAGTTCAATAAGCTCGGCCTGGGGTAAGGAAAAGGAGAGTTGATTGATAAGGCCTCTCCATCGAGCAACGAAGTCGGCTATGGACTCGTCCTCGAATTGCCGAATAGAATAGAGGTCCGTGATTGAGACCTTCTTGGTTATGTTGATGGAAAAGTGATCGAGGAAGAGCTGAGCCAATTGTGTGAATGAGAAGAGAGAATGGCTAGGAAGGGAGCTGTACCAGTCAAGCGCAGCACCTGAGAGAGACATAGGAAACGTGCGTAAGAGTAACGCATCGTCATGGCCAATGAGGTAGCAGGCATGTCTGAATGCCCGCAAGTGTTGTTGTGGGTCTTCATTGTTTTGAAAGCGAGAAAACTTCGGATTGTCCCACTGGCTAGGATATGGTCTGATTGGGACAGAAGGATGAATGGGTTCGTTGCAGATCTGCTCGTATGAAAGAGTGTTGCGCGAGCCGGAAACAGAGGTCTCAAGACTGGTCATCTTGTCCATCAGCATTTTGATGATGTCTACCGACGGATTGACGGGTTGCGCGCCCCCTAAGTTGTAGGGCACTTGGAAGAGGTTAGAGGAGGCGTGCGACATAGTCGGTTGTACAATGTACGGATGACTAATCGCAGGGGCAGAAGTGGAGGTTAAAGGTGGTTGGGTAGAAGACATAGCTGGGCCCGTTGTTGCCACAAGAGGTTGGACTATGGTAACAGGGGCCAAGGGATAAGAAGCCACCCTGGTGTTGATAGGGGCCAGGGTAGGCGGAATAGAGATGACAAGGTTTTGAAAAGGAGTGGATAGCGGTTGAGCAGGTTGAGGTTGACAGGGGGCCGGAACCCCGGTGGAAGTGGGCCCAATGATAGAGGGAGAGGCCACAACTGGAGGATTGGTCAAAGTCTGGTCAGTGGTCAAAGCGATGGCTTGAGTGTCCGAAGGTTGAACTACGGATGTTGTCGATACAGCCGTAGTCGCGGCAAGGGAGGTTGGCATTCCGTAGATTGGATTGCCCAAGGAGTCTCGCGTTCGGCTATGCGCGAGATAGTGTTGCAAGGCCTTGACGTTGAGGTCCAAGAATCGCTTGAAATCTTGGTCCCCTTCTTGGACAATGGGAGTCTGCGGCAGGGTTGGACGGGCAGGAGTTCTTTCGGTCTCTGAGTTGAACTCCATTGTAGGCTTGGTCATGGACGGGGTGGACGGAAGTGGTTGACGGCTAGCGTGGTCGACAAGAGCCTTGGCTTGGCTACGAGTCAAAACCATGCAAGGCAAAGAAGGTTCAGGTTTCAGGAACTGTGTTGCTCAGTTTCAGAAAACCAGGATGGAGTCTTTGACAGAGAAGGGACAGGTTTCAGGCTGCTGGTTTTGAAAAAAAAGGACAGTGACAGAGACCGACGTCGGTTTAAAAAACTGATGTTGGTAAGAAATGTGGCCGACGTCGGTCAGATAACTGATGCTGGTAAGACAGGAAAGCCGACGTCGGTGTCAGAACCGATGCCGGTAACAGGGGAAGGCCGACGTCAGTTGCAGAACCGATGTCAGTGACTGTGTTTTCCAGAGCACCAAAATATTTGAAGACTCTTGGAAAAACAAAGAAGAAAGCGTCCTCACTCACTCAAACAAATAGATGAGAAGAGGAAAACAGAGAGAGACAGACAAGCCTAAGCGATAAATCCTAGGAATTAACTTTAGAATTTGTGGCTTATGCCTTAGATGAATGTTTGGGGAGATTGGCTGTAAGAAGGGTCCTAGAAGAAGGCGGTCTAAAGATGGTTTCGGGTCTTGTTTTAGGTGCTCAAAGATCTGTGTTAGGGTCTGGTACGTGGCCTGGTGCTAAGGAGCAAGCTCCCCTCACTTCACGATTCCAGTGGTTAGCTGGTCTCGCTTAGCCAAGATATACCTCACCTAGAGTTTATCCTCTGCCAGAGAACGGAGTGGGCTTCCCCCTTGGTGATGAAATCCAAGTAGGGTCACTGGGATGGGTAAGGTATCCGCTGGGGGATGAAATCCCAGTCGGGCCTTGTCTCAAGTAAGTTTTATGTTCGTTTAGTGCATGTGGTCAGGTAGTGTAACATCAAGTGTCTACGATTTATTCAATATGCGTCTAAGTTACTAGATGTGGACTAAGAAGATGCAAGCACAAGCAGAGATGAATGCAAAGTGCAATACGTTTTAATGCCCAAGTTGAAATGTGATGTTTGTTATGAAGACAAGTTTGAGAAAGGGTTGAGAGTATGATGTTTAGACTAGTCTAGAATGCAAGGAAGAAAGATTCATTTTAGTCCTGCTTATAGTGTCATTGAGAAGAAAAGAAGGAGGAGAAAAGGTAAGAACCTAATGCTCCCAAATGAATGAAAAAGAAAAGGAATCTAGGAGGAACCTAGGGTCCCACCGGGCGTGCCAGAGATGTTTCTATCGCTAATTCGCTTTTCAGATTTAAGAGAAAGAAGAAACTAAAAAGATAAATGGACAAGGCTTGGGAAGTACCTGGATGTAGACTGCGCACCGTAAATCCAGATGCTTGTGAGCACCCCTCTTTGGCTGTGGAGGAATGACACCTGCAAGGAAAAAGAAACTTGGACAAGAAAATGTTAGATGGATAGGCGGTGGGTTGCCAAGCAAAAGCTTGTTCCCAGAAGTATGAGAACTTCCTTAAGGGAGGTCAACCCACTAATAACAGACAGATAAAAGACCAAGGAAATATAGAATGCCAGAATACAGAAGTGACAAAGAAATTAGAAAGGAAAGAAAAGACAAAATGATTACCTGAAGGAGTTGTAGGGCTGATGACAGTCGCCGAGGTTGGAAATGTTGCCGGCGTTGGTTATCTGATCTGCCGGCGTCGGCTATCCTGCCGACGTCGGTTGGGGAAGTGACCGGCGTCAGTCGGGGTTGTGGCCTGTAGTCGGGTCTGGGTTGGTTTCTGGACTTTGGACGGGTCTGGTTTGTGAACGGGGTCGAGGCAGAGTTCGGGGACAAATTTAGATGGACTGAGGAATGCTCTGGTTCTGGTTGGATGCCTTGTGCAAGGTCTTTGTTGACAGGGGGATGAGGAAGTTGTCTGGGATTGGATTAAAAGAGGGACAGGAAAGAGGAAGATACACAGAGGACAGGACCTGAGAAGGCTTTACAACCTCTCAGGGGGAAGAACAGAGGGAGCAGAAGACAGTAGATAGGATAGATAACTAAAAACTAAAGAAATGAAATAAAATGAAACACCAGATTGTGCTTACCTTTTTGCTTGCTGACTGAAGAACGGAGGAGCTATTGTTGGAGCCACGGAAGACTTGTCAAGAAGAAAAATCCTAATCTAGAGCCTTTGCACCTGTTGTTGCTGTTGCACGAGGTCCAGACGGAGGAGAGACGAATGCCAAAATGCCAAGAGAATTCTGTTTGCGAGCTCAAGGGTCCAGGGGCTGTAACGGATGCAGAAAGGGGTAATGAAGGCTGCCGACGCCGGCAGTTTCACCGACGTCGGCCGAAGGGTTGCCGACATCGGCAGTGGCAGAATGGGGACAGAGGCTAAAAATAGCCTCTGCCCATTCTTGCATGCTGCCGGGCGAGGGGTTATGGGAAGAACGGTCACGAGGATGCCTAAATGGGCGTGGGGGGAAGATAATGAAGAGATTTGGCCTAATAAATGCTAGTGGGAAGGTGGAGGGATTCAAGGGAGGATCCAAGGTGGCAAGGGTAGGGTGGAAAGGGGGCCACTTGATTAAAATATTTAAATTATTTTAATCAAATGGAGGCCAAGGGTTAGGATAAGGGTTTGAGGTGGACAAGGGGGAGAACCAAGGTGCAGACACGTTTGCGGTGTCTACAATAATCTTAGGAATTATTTGTATTTATATATAAATCTTTACCAATTTCTCACTATAACCACTCTATGAAATATGTCTAGGCCAGCCTAATGGAGAATTCCTAATTTTAAAAATAACCATTGAGTATACTGGGACACTATTGGTAGAGGAAGATACTTGCGGTAAACTATAATTATTTGATTATTGCTAGATCTATCCTAGGATTGAAAATAAGTAATATGAGATATTGAGACAATCTTGTTAAGACTATATAAGTTACTACATAGAATATGGTGCTCCTAAATATGTGTATCAAGTATTTTTGGTTGGAAAATATAATAGGTGGATAAATAGATAGGGTAAAGTGTGTGCAAGAGTCAAATGTGTATCAAAGTATAAGTATATAAAATTGTGCCAAATTTCATTTTTCCAAAGTATCTAATACAAAATTTATGTATATAAAGTATTCAAAGTAGCTAAAATGATCAAGTGAAATAAAAATAATATCATCATATAACCAAATAATATAAACTAACATATAAACCATGATCATAATTAACTTACAATAATGTTTTTATAAAACTTGAAACATCAAGTGTCAAAGTAAAAAAATTGCATTTCATAAATCATAAGTGGCACAAATTTAATTGATCATTATTGCATTAGTGTTTTTATGTTACATCCTATCATAATCTTAATAAACTACATTATTTTAAAGATAATGAAGTAAACTATTGATTAGCTATTGTTTGATTATGTTAGTATATCTAGACATACTTACTTAGATTAGATAAGCATTCTATTTCTTTCATTATTATCATAATTTGAAGTTATCTTACATAATTTTGAGTGTATTATATTGTAGTGTTTTTAAATCTTGTGTTAAGATGATTTTATTTATAGATTTGATTATTATGCAACAATTTACTTGATGTGTTTACATTCTAAGTATTTTGGTATCTTATTTAAATCTTTGACTAACTACTATATGTTGTCTGAGGTGGATACATGCACATTTATAGCCTTAGTAACCATTTAGATGAAAATCATTATCAAAGAGAGAGGATATAAGATGGATGTAATAGGGAACATATAGAACATTTTAAGAACTATCACACACACACACACACACACACACACACACACACACACACACAAATTTATTGTTATATAGCTATTTGATGAAATGCAAATTAGTGTTTACCTAGTGATGTGTTTTTTATTGTGGCTTATTAATTTTTGTTATTAGTATATTACTTTATGATTATTGATCTAGATTAGTAAATAAATAGTGACACTTAGATATTATAATGAACATTGATTGACATTGTTGAGTTTAATACTTGTGGTATGATTATTTATTCCTTTCTAGTGGTATTGACTTACATGTTTAATTTGTATTTGTGATTGTCATATTATGATTTAAATATAATGTAAAATGAGTATAAAATAAACTAATTGGTAGATTCTCCAAATGTAGTGTGTTACATAGGAACATGAAAGGTAAAACATTTTCATGCTCATGTATTATGGATATCTTTTATGCATGTATCACACACACACACACACACACACACACACACACACACACACACACACACACACACACACACACACACACACACACACACACACACACACACACACACACACACACACACACACACACACACACACACACACACACACACACACACACACACACACACACACACACACACACACACACACACACACACACACACACACACACACACACACACACACACACACACACAAACACACACACACACACACACACACGATATGATATGATATATAATATCATAAGGTAAACAACATATTAAAAAAAAACTATAAACATGTGAAATTATTATTTTTGCTTTGTTTGAATCTTTTTGTATTTTATTGCATAATTGATTTTTATGAATTTTTGCATTTTTGTTTTGGAACATTTGATATATTTTGGTCAAGATTCATCAAATGGATCATATTTTTCATGATTGGATAACTTTGAGTAAAAAATTTTCATAGCATGTTTGTATTCTCTCCTTACAAAATTTCCATCACCATCATTTGGTATGTGAACTAATCTTCCCTTTTAGAAGAATGAAATACATTGTTTTGGATCTATTTTAGCTTCTATTTGGTATATCCAAAAAATTTCCAATGTAAAATTGTGTTGATATGTATGAGTAATTACCCAAAATTTAATTTTGACAATACATTGACAACAAGTGATTGGTAATATTATGTAGCTCAATGATTCTTTCAATAATCCCTTACAATGTAAGTCTTTGATATATAACCAAGTTGTGACAAAAATCTTTCATTATAATAGGTTTATTTATCTATAGGATCAGTATGATTATTGTGAAAATAAGTTATACCCATGAATAATGTGATTGTTAAATCCTTTTGGTAAGGAAACTTTTAACTTGGTGTACATGGAAGTAGTTATGGGGTACGTCCATCTAGTATTGGTATTGTATTGAGTAACTTTTGCAAAGGTACCATATACATATTTGTTAATCATCTTCACTTGGAAATTCATTCCCATTGTATTTGTATTTGATATTGTTTTTTTTTACATTTTAAGACATACATTTAATTATTTTTTATGTTTGAGTAGGAAAAAAGCATATCTATGCACATTTATATATAAGTGGAAAAATAAAGTGTAATATTTATGTAACTCCCTTTATTTGAGTGTAGTAGTAAGACATATACTAAATATGAACTAGTTCCAAATATGAAGGCTAATATTCTAAAGAACATGATGCAATTTTTAATCTAATAGCATAATCTTGAATACACTCATCATCATATTGCCTAAAGTTTTTTAAATCTTTTAATGTAAAATTGGGGTACATAATGTGTATTGAATGCCAATAAAAAAACATCTTCTAATTGATTGAATGTAGTTAAGAAACCATTTGGTAAATTATAGAAGCAATCCCAAGCTCGTTTTGTGAGGCTTCCATGAAATTATTTTATTAATATTCACTCATATTTAGCCCAATGATAAAAATAATGTACATATTGAATTATATGTGTCAAAGGATCTTCATGGATAAAAAATAAAAGGTAGCATTGGCATGACAAATTGTTGTGGATAAGGATGTTCAAATATAAATTTGGTAAGAGGTTGATTTTTTATGATGTTATCATTAGTGGTATCATTATAAGATGAAATTTTTAATTTTATAAGTGAAACATGTCTTTTTAGTTCTTCTATAGTAGTCACCATAGAAATAATATAAGTAGTAAGAATTGTTGAGGTTTTATAATATGGAATATTTGGTCATAAGTCACCATATATTTGGAACATAGGAATAATGGATTCATCATCATTATGAGAAATTTGTTTGAGAGTTTCATGATGTGAAAAGTTTGGAACCTCTAGAAATTGAACCGTATTTGAAAGTTTTAGAACTTTTGGTAATGATATTGAATATAAAAACCTTATAATCATTGGTAATGGTACATTATTTTTAAACATTGAAACCTTTTATAATGGTATATCATTATTTGTTTTTAAAAAATCCATAATATCTTTATGAACATGGTGGAAATTAAAATGATCAAATTGTGGAAGATTATACTCAATCGTAACTACTTATGTTATGGTTGTTAAAGGAGAAATTAGTTGATCATCTCCATTCAAGACTATAAGTTTTTCAACTCATCATTTTTAATGGTGGGATCATGGAATTGATTAGAGGGATGGTATCTATCCCCATCTAGATAATGGAGAGGAGGCCATATATAATCTTGCAGGGAGGATTGTTCTTGTTTTGAGGTCTTATTTGATTTGGATAAATTTTTGATTAATGAAGATTATGTAGAGAGGTGAATATTTTTTTCACCATACTCATCAAATATATATATATATATATATATATATATATATATATATATATATATCCATGGAAATCACATAAAAACTAGTTAAGGTTAACATAAGGAGGAGAAAAATCATTAACTAAGAAGATTTAGAGGTCAGGTTCACCAAATGTTTAATTTTTTTAAAAAATAAGGATTAATAATAAAAGAGTAACCTAATCAAATTAAGAAGTAGTATACTCTAAAAATTAGGCTAATTAATGAATTTATATTATATTGATATTCTGCTAAGAAATATTTAAACTAAGCATATGATAAAAATATAAAGTATAAAATTCAATATTATGATAATAGAAATACAAAAGATAAAATGTACATATATTATAAACTAATGAAAAATTAGATATGAGAAATGTATTGTAAAAACAAATTATATGATGATTATGATTGAGTCATCAAATTTTGAAAAAATAATTTTTTGTCATCATAGACACTTGTGTCATCTTATGGACACTTATGTCGACATTGCTATCTATGATTCAATGCATCTATTATGTATGGAATGTTGACATTTAACTGAAACTTATATCTCAGTGTTTTTATATTTTTATCACCTTTCTAATTTATGTGTTTAGATTATGTGTGTATGCTCTTGATGTCATAATATATCTCAAACCCTATTTCCTCTTATTAGGTCTTATCATTTTTCCAAAAATGGGTTAGTGGGATCATGAAGTCAAGATGACCTCAAGGATCAATCTATCAATGAGCGCTACCAACTTAGTTGATACTCTAAAGAGGGCCTCATACATATTTAATTATCCCCTATGTGTTTGTTTATGGTGAACAATGGTGTAAAATTCTATATGTAAGTGCATGAAATTATCTATCTTGTAAATTGACAAATATTACTCATGCGTTATTCTTTGAATGTTTCATACCTATAATATTATTGCTCCTATGACTAATATAAAAATATGGAATATTAGGTCACTAGAACTCAGTTGTGTTATTGATTAAATGGGATTGAATAGGGGCTTGGTGGTATTTGATATATGAACAATGAGTTGGTTTTAAATTATATTTATACCACCTATTTTGAGGACTTCCTCATGGAAGGGTTAATGAAACATAATAGGCCAACCCACACATATTTAATTTTTTTTAAATTTTAGTGTTTAGAAGGCATAAAATTTTGCATTAGAGAATGGATAGTAGCATGAATTTTAATTTCCAAGTCTAAATGAAACTATCTAGGAGTATAAATGGTTTTTGAAGCTATGTAACTGACAGTGAAGGATATAAATTAAGTTTAACTATACTATGGGATATATGTGATTGGGTAATAAAAATAATAGGTTCATATTACTAGATAAGAATTTAGGCCCAATCAGATGGGAAACGCAAGCCTATCAATTGCAAGTAAGGTCAAGAACTTAAGGGTAGAGTCTTAAGTGATAATTTTAAAGTTTACAAGAAGGGTTTAACATATAAATCAATATTTAAGAATCTATAAAAATAAATATGGATTTCATATCCTACACACTTGTGATGGAGTTTTTATTCTCGGTCTTTAATAATTCCCCTTGTGCCAAAGGATGGTGTTGTTTAATCTATTTTGAATAAAATGAATAAAATTAATATATCTAAACTATTGAAATTGATATTCAATAATATACAACAAAATACAATAAAATATCAAATCTATATAATTTAATATTAGCTAAAAATAGTAAGACTACATATATGCAAACATCCCTAAAACATTTTTTTTGCTATGTAGGCTAATTGTGATTAGAAACTCGCTGAAGAGACATGTAAACTATATTGTATCTAGAAATAGAGATTTAAACTATGCTATGACAAATCCATAAGAAGAGGACAATGACACATTAAAACCTTATCTACTAACTATGACCATGTCTTAGTTTATTGTGCACCAAATTTTTTAATTTGGGTTTATGTGAGTGTTTACAAGGGTTTACTATTTAATTTTATGTGTGAATATACCATGTGGGTAACCTAAAAAACACAAACCCTTTTTATTACACAAAAATCATAATAAAAAAAAAATTCAAACATGGTAAATAGGGTTATGGGAGTATATGAGATATCTACATAAAACTTTGTATAATGTGAGTGTTTCTTACATAACCCAAGTGGGCCTCAAGCTGATGTATTTCTCTCTCCTAGGGTGATTGTGTGATCTATGATTTATTAATAGTATGAATGTATCTATAATATTGATTGATTTGATTTACAAAGAATGAATTTAATCTAAAATAAAATATATTCAGACTTCACTTATGATTTTTAAAATGAAACAAAATTAAAATTGGAAGAAATAGTGTTATTTTATTCAATGTGTAGTAGAATTTCTAAGTGATTTTTATATGTGTTTTGAGAATCATTGATGTGATTATATAAGGGAATATTTGGAATATATTTATAGTATAATTTACAAGTCTCAAGAGAGCCATTGTGAAATGTATCAATTTTAAAAAGTTACTATTAGAGCATGGTAGATAACACCATGCTAGTGGAAAGGTCACAGTGTGGCCCTATCTAAACTAGCATGGACTTATACCAAAAGGATAAAGACTATTTTACAAGGTTTGATAATGAATGAGGTTGAAATATACATGTATTGTGATACTTTTAGTGTTTGAAAGACAATAAATATTGTATTCATAGAATAAGAGTTACTAAAATAGAGAAAGACTAAGGTAAAAATGTTAATATTAAATATTTTAAAGCACTTAATGTTTAATTTAATATTTATATAGGTATTAATTTTCATATAGTTTCATTTATCACTTTAGATAATACGAGGTTTAACACTCTCACTTGAGCTATTCCATACAAATACTCACAAAACTACATGGATGTATATTTCTAAGCATGTGGGATAATTAGTTTGTGACGTCGATTCAAGGGTTGCACAAATTCATAAATTGTTATTTGTTTTTTAGGGTTAATTTAGGTCAAAGAGATAGAACCTCAATTCTACACATTATACATAGTAAAACACTAAAGTGAAGGTATATGAGCATCATAAAAGAGATAGTATACCAATGAAATTTAGGAAACCTTTCATAGGTTTGACTCGGTCTAAAAAATATAGACCTAGAAAGTAAAATTATTACTAGGATATTAATATCTATGATAAACACATGCCCTAGGTGTTTTCATACATGTAGGTTTTTAACTCCCAAATTTCAGGACCAAAATCTAGATAGTTTCCACAGTCATTTTATAAGTCCATATTTATAAAATATTAAATAGGTGTGATAATTAATTATCCTTTTTATTTAATTTGTATAGTTTACTTTCATTTTTTGTACTTGGACATGTTTGTGTGAGCTCAGCCTATCAGATAGATCTAAAATCTCATGGATGTTTACCTAGATCTATTTAATTGTAATAATTTTATTCATAATTTGGGTAAAAATATAATTAGGTTAAAATAAATGTTTAGCCTTAATATTTCAAACATTCAACCTAGGTTTTTTTAAACCCTTAATTTATCTTAGGTTTTACATATTTTATTCATTACTAAATTTTTATATTAGTTATTATTCACCCTTATTTATGCATAGGACTCATGTAACTTTGTGTGTTCATTCCTTGGTTGTTATCGTGGTGTACATTAACAAAATATATGGGATATATATGTCGTTATTGGATGATAAATTAAAAAATATCACATTTTCAATGATTTAAATAATAAAAAATGAGCTTTTAAATATTTTAAATAAAATGTTCATACAAACCATAAATTCATTTAGGAAATGATACATAAAGTTAAAGAGGTCATTAATGAAAATGTTTCTCATGTAGACATATTTACATTTTTTGTTATGTTTTTACCTCCTCTATAATTTGTGAAAAGTGATTGACTCCAACTCCTATAGAAACTAGTATGCCTATCTCCATCAACAATGCCAATACTCAATCTTTAAACTAACTTATCAAGAGTGGAACCATTCATACAAATGAGGTAGTAAATTTGGTTAGTGATGCCTTAACTTTGTTATATTATTTACCTAATGGTTACTTGGATTCAATGGTATGTTTAAATATATTCTTTCTATATCAATGCATTGTAAACAATGGACCTAAAACTAGATTAACTTCTTAAGCAAGATCTGAATGAGAAAGGTCAAGATTACATATTTATATTTTATTATCATATGAGCTCGTTGATTTACCAAAAATGTGATATTGAAAGATAATATATCTTTATAAATGGTATTATATCATCAATTATAAATAAGTTACTTAACACAACTTAAAAACCATCCACTTATCTTACATAAAGATGTATTAATCTAAAGAAAGTATAATTAGATCAAAACCAAGGTCCAAAAATAAACTACTAAGGAATCAAACAAACCTATAGTTCATAAGTCAACCAATACTTCTTATAAAAATAAGTTCAAATAAATAACAACATAAAACATGGAAATCATCACAACCAAATTTACATAATTTATAAGAAAAAATAAATTATACTAAATAAATTAATGGACAAAAAAATATTAAATTTAATTCTTTACACAATCAATTTTCAAATCATAGGCCAAAATCTTTCTAAAAATTACTTTTTTTCATGTCATGTGATAAGATAAAATTTGATGAGTTGATGCATTTCTTTAATATAAAACATTATAGAATTAATTAACCAATACAAAATAATTATTCCTCATCAAAATATCATATGAAAGGGTACAATTTACAAATAAAATCAATATCTTAACAATGTTTAAAAACCAACAAGCCTCAAGGCCAATGAACACTTTTAATGCACTAAAAAAATTTGATGATATATATATATATATATATATATATATATATATATATATATATATATATATATATATATATATATATATATATATATATATATATATATATATATATATATATATATATATATATATATATATATGGGATGTCATATGACCCTAACTACAAGTATGGATGCCTCACAATGCATATCATGGGCTTAAATGCATACATCCTATGACATTTATTTTACTATACTTTTTTGTTACTTTGTTTCATTTCATTTAGTTTTAGTACACCTATTCATTTACTTGATATTTTTACCATATATATAGATTTATACTATATGTGGCATATCTAGGATTTTCACTCTTACTTCTTTGAAGTAGTCAACAAATTTATGCCTCATCATTTGTGGCTATCCTCTTATTCATGATTTAGGTTTTATTTACTTATTTTGTGATTATTTTGACACTTATACTACTATATCTAAACATTTGTTGACTATAATGCTTTATATAGAACATACATGCTTATATACATTTAAACTATTCAAACATATATCTAGTGCTCTAATGCTACAATAATATATATAGTTTTGTTTCATGTAATATCAAAGTAGAAAAACAATACAAAATATAGAAATAAAAGAACATTCATAAAAAAATATTTTGCCTTTATCTTAGTCATGTTATATTTTTCATGTTTGTTTTACCTTTCTTTGAGGGTTTTATATGCCCATGTTTCCACACATGATTCTAATGATATGCTTTACTATGTAAGGTTAATAATATTTAGGTTATATATGTGTTTCACCTTATATTCTATGTATTTATCAAAATATATAAAACTTTAAACTATTCATATTGTTTAAGGTATTACAATAAATAATTAATTTGAAAGTAAAAGTTGAATATGATTTGAACAATTATACTTAATATAACTATAAATGACCTAAGGGATTAAGATACTTAGCATGTTTCTATCTTGTGTAGGACTGAGAAATGATTTTGGTAATAACAAGAGCTAGAGTAGACTGTGAGTTTCTTAAATCATAACCACTTGAATAAATCCATCAGCATTTATATGATAACATTATAGGATATAATCTATCCTATACTAGATTGGTCTAGGTAGTCTATGATTCTCTATTTTGGCATAATCAACTAATGCTACTTTTAATTCATCTTTATGTGTGATATTAGGGGTTTGTTTAATGTGAAATGTCCAAAAACTTGTCTCCTTATCTTTTAAACCTTAGGTCCACTTTTAACACTAGGTTTAGGATTTAAAACGAGGAATAAGGTCGGTTCTCAACCACTCCCAAATGAATGGCTAAACACTACCTATGTATCCAATATGTTGAAAAGGGAATGCAAATCATATGTAGTTCTCCTTATTAGGTATATGTGTCTAAATGTGTTATTTAAATGAATATAACCTATAATATATATTTCAACACTTGGAAAATGGAATAATTGACTTAGATTATGTGTTTCAAACTTAGATAGGGCCTACTCCTTATGACTGATTACTAAATTTGGAAGTTTAGATAAGTCCCTATAAATGTGTAAGTGTTGGATTTGGTTTTCTTGATAATGTTAGATGATATAATAAGCTTATAAATAATGTTTATTTATATGAGACTCTTTAGGTACATTCACATTCCACTAATAAGTTAAATGTATATGCTAACCCATAAAGATGATGTGTATTAAAAATGACCATTTACTTGGCATGGGAATACATCTATTAGAGGTGGATGCCTCCATGATTTTATAGGTCTATGATTTTGATGGATTTTTATGAAAGGTAGGTATATTGATATGATGACCTAGAGATAAATTGAGTATAATTTTGAATATGTTAAGACAATTACTAGGAAATTTTCATAGGTGACTAAGAGCAAATCGAGAATTTTAGACCCATATAAATAATGTGGATGGTAGATAAGGGCATGTCAGAGCCATATGTATATGCAAATGTAATGTAAAGTGAAGGTAGATTAATACTAACATTTCTAAGTGTCAAAGACCAAATTTTATTGTCTACAAATGTCCCCTTTTATTATAGTATTGAAATAAAACATAATGATAGAGTAAAAAGATTAAGAGATGTACCTAAGTATGTATAACATACTTTATTCTAGGGAGAAGGATCTAAGTGTTCAACTTTATCCATGCAAAACTAAAATAAACATGCAATAATAAATTTCAATATAGGAAATCTAATTCGAAAATAAACTTAAATTTTTTAAATTAAAATATTAATGAATAGACATATAAATAGGTGAAACATGTTTTCCCATGATTTTGTACGAGATGATTCTTCCAATTGAAGCATTGGATACTATGATTCATACTAAATAATTATAGCATTAGGGTTCTTGCTAAACCCTTTATGTAATTGGGGATGATCATGCCCTAATGGATAGATTAACTAAGGTGAATACCATGGGTTTAGAAAATAAATGCCTCAACCCTCACAAGTAGTGTTATGCCATTAAGCTATGTTGAACTATTATAACCCAGCTAGAAGATACACTTCCCTTGATATAAATACATTGTTGTAACATTTGGTACCATATCTAGGTTGGAATTTTGACTTTTATTACTGATGTTTATTATGATTTTGTATATTATGTTTTGGAACCTTGTTACTAGTTATGATTTAGATCATAACTAATGTAGATCATTATCTTGATTAAATTATAATATGCTCTTATCTTTTTAGTTCTAAATTTTATCATTATTGATATTATGACTTGTGTAGATGTTGTTGATGTCTTGTTATTAGTGATTATAGGAACTTAGATAATGAAATAGGCTCATTGGATGTTTTGAAAATAGAGTACACTAGCATTGAGCTATATATGTAGTCAGATGTGACCTTAAGCCACATGTTAGTCATTCATGTTATTAATCTTTGATTATGCCATATTTTATAGTGTTATGTGGGATTCAACATTATTGCACTTATGCATGAAATAATTTTGTGTTTTTCACTTTTAGAGTTACTGATTTATGGTTTGTTTATGGCCTGACTAATCTTTCTAATTATCAACTTACTCATTGATGTTGTGTGTATTCGATATTAATTTGAAGTAAATTAGTGCTCCTTACATTTTTATTGTAACTTTTTTAGACTCATTAGTTCTTACTAATTGATTGGGTTTTGGTGTTTACTTGTTTGGAACCATGATGACATGGACACTCATATTAAATTTGTCTTGAATGGCTCTATTCTGGCACAACCTTTGGGATGATATCCACCATAATATGTATATAAATATATACATATGTATGTGTGTGTGTGTATATATTTAAGTGGGGATTAATTTGTGTTTAGTTATAATACTATTATGGGTTGTTTGTGTGATACTTGGAGCTTATAAAATTAATAATAGATCAAAGAGACATGAAGGCAAAGAAAATGATGATAGGACTGATCACCATCACAATTATATTAATTTGATGCTTAGTTTTAGGGGTTGAAATTTTATTATTGTTTTGGGCATGATGGTACAAAACCCAAAGCCTCTCTATGAAGAATTAGTAGTTGGGAAGAAAAAAAGACAAGTGGGCAAAGGGACAAGCAGGTTTTAGGCCCAAGCATTCTACTATTGATCATTGTGTCACATATAGACATCTTATTGAAAAGGTGTGTGATAAAAAGGAGGATGCATATTATTATTTTCTATACTTCAAAAAATCATTTGACACAGTTCCAAGGAAAAATTTATGGGCCATAATGGAGGAAATAGAGGTTCTAACACACTATAAGGTAGTATTTCATAGATTATATGAACAAGTCAAGGCTAAAATCAAAACTTAGGTAGGGTTGTCTGAATGTTTTAGGAGTGGCATCAGAATCAAACAAGGTTTCCCTCTATCCCCAACTTTATTTGGGATTTACATTGATAAGCTAGAGGATTGAGTAAACAAATTCAGAGGAGAGGGGGCCTACCTAACTAACTATGTGGTAAAACTTTTGCTCTATGTTGATGACTTAATCTTAATGGTAGTGACAATTAAAGATTTAAGGGATCATCTATGAGCTCTAGATATATTTTATAAATAAGTAGGGATGTAGATAAACACTGAGAAAACTAAAAATATGATTTTTTTTAATGAAAAATAAGGAAAACACCTCAATTTTTAGGTTGTAAGAGGATCTCTTGAAGTGGTGTCAGAATAAAAGTATCTTAACTTTGACTTTCACAACAAACTTAGATGGGACGCTTGCAGGATGAAAATAATACAAGGTGGATAGAGAGATTTCTATGTACTTCAGAATAGATGTAGAATGTAGACTTATGGGATTGGAAGACCACCAGGGTCTTATTTTGGTTACTTGTCACACTAGTGGTGTAATATGGTTTTGAGGTGTGAGATATTGGAAAAATGAGCTTAAAATGGAGGCAAATAGAAAAGATTCAAAAATGTCTAATCACAAACAATTTTAAAATCAAGGTCTCTATCCCATATGAAATCATTCTTATCAAAGCAAGTACTTTCCCTCTAGAGGTAACTGTTATGACCAGGTTATTATGTTACTTGAAAAAAATGTAAATCATGAAGTCCAATAGATGGCCTAGGGAAGCAAGAGAAGAAGAGTTGCATAGGAGGAAGAACATCTAGATGAGATAGAACCAAAGGTGGATGAATAGATGGGATTTCAACCTAACTAATGTTGAAATTATAATAAAGACATAAAAAATTACATGAATGAAAAATTTAGAATGGTAATTTGGATGGAGGGGACAATCAAGAAAAGATAATATTATATCCCAATGCTCAATCTAAAATACAAACACAATGAAAAATCATATATAGGGGCTGAAATTAGTTAGAGGGAAAAGATCCTCATTACTTAATTAAGAACTAGCTCTCATAGACTCTGATGCAAGATAGGGAGATGGATAACCCCTAAGGAGTAGTGGGATGAGAGGGTTTGTGTTTTTTACATTACAAGGGTGGTTGAAATGGAGGATCACTTCATCCTTGAGTATATTTAGTACGTACACATATAATCTAGATATACAAAAAATTTAAGCATTGGCTACATGGTATATGTATTTGAGTAAAAATAATAAAAAATTTGGTGGAGATGCTCACTTTGTTCAACAAGATGTGAAGCAACATTCTAAAAGATACCTTGGATCTTATGAATCTTTGACTGGTTAGGGCATTCAGTGTAATTGGTGGTCCATAGACTATTTGGTCTTATGGATGTAATTAAAACCATTTCATTTATCTCTCCTAAATTATTGTTTGGGGAATGTGGTGACTATCTTATTTTGTCTAAGGGATCAAATTTTCAAGACAAAGTTTGTCATTCTCTTAGATGAGCTTGAGGAAGGGGTTAAGTTGTCTACCTAGTGGATTGGGTCTATAGGTGCATCCATTCTTACCACTTGAAGAAGGTTAGACATGGAATTAATGTTAAGGGAGAGGGAAGAAAAAAAATTAATTCCATTCTAGATGATGGGATGGGCAGAGGGGAGGCCAAGCCTAGGGAACTCCATTTTTCTTCTTCTCCCCAAGGTGTTAAATCTTGCCAAGTAAGTTTCTATTTTATTTGTTTAGTTGATTAGAGGTTTTTATCTGTTAGTTGTTTCTAAATAATTATAAGAGGGAAATATAGGCTTGATAGTTAGTCATCAGAATTCTTAACAAATGTGTACTACTACAAAATCCATACTATCTTTCTTGTTAAGTAGGGTTTTTGGCAAAATGGGTTTCTTTAATAAACTTGGTCTGTATGGAGGTTCTTGTTTTTATTTGCATCATGATTCAAATTACTCTATTTTTTCCAACCCTGGGAAGGGTGATTCAATATCTCCATCCATTCCATAGTTAATTTCAAATAAAAACATGCAGAATTTGGGGCTGTAGTTAACTTGCCCTGACAATGCTTTATGAATTGAAAAGGCACTACAGGTTCATTATGAATTTATGGAAATTCATGATGAACTCATAATGTCTAAATTAATTTTACTCTCCTCCAAATTTTACATAACTTCCTATAACTTGATTAAATTATTTTATGATCTTGATTTGGGGTTTTAGTAAAGTTTTCCTTGGCTTGTTTGCGTCGAGTATGTTTTAAACTTGATACTAAGATTTTTATATTTGATTTGCTTGGAGGGATTACTTGATTGATTATTTTTTTGAAATTCATAATGGTTGTTGTAAGTATCATCTTACCTATAAATGACCTTATATGCATGCATGTTTAAGTATGATTAATGGTAGATTCTTAAATGGAAACATTATTTCAATTTCATACAAGTATAAATGATTAGAGTTTGGATGTGTGTTATAATTTTTAAACTTTCACTAGAATTATGAGGGTTTACTTAACTTGGTTTAGAGGTGTTTTGACTTGGTTGTGTTGGTGCCCGAAATCACACTAGGAAATTTTGGGGGCCCTTGAATATTATATTTTTAATCACATGCTTATTCAAATAATTAAGTTCATGTGAGATTGGCTATGTCATCTATGTTGATTCTCATTTGGTAAGAGACATCTATGAACTTTCAAAAGGATACTTAAATTATTACATCATACACTTTCTCTATTTCTAAAAGATGTTTCTTGATGGGGAAGTTTCTCCATTAGTAGCATGTAAATGTTTCTATGTGTACATTATAGTGCTACTTTAAAGGCAACATGAGAAGCTTTGTATCCCTAGAGGAAATGACCCTATTGCACATACAATAATTTTGATGATTGAAATATTTAAAGTTTTTCTAGGTACCAAATGAATCAACTTCTCCTCTTCATTATAAAATTATGGTGCAAAGGTGAGTAAATGATCAAGAATCCAAGCTCATGTCTGAATAAGACACATGGTGAATCCTTAGGGGTTTTCAAGTTTTGAGTCCTCTTTAATAAGTGCCCAACTTAGTTTTTTTAGTAAGGTGTATAAAAATCCCATGGGTCAAGTGTCTGAATAAGTTATATTGATGGAGATGCCACTTGTTAATGTCTCAATATTTTTTAAGTCTCAGGCCTTTTATAAAGATCACCCCACCTTTATTTTAGTGGTCATGGTTCAAAAATTATCTGATGTGTAGGCACCCAAGCATGTAAATAATATTGGAGACACATGATAGGCTCTTGATGATTTATGAATAACAATCCTTTTTTGAATATTGCCTCACTTGGAAATTGGGAAAAGTTTCAAATGGTCTCTAAGGACCAGATGCCTAAGACAATGATATGTGGCATTATTTTTATCTATTAAAAATTTGAGTGGTATCTCACTAATATACCAAAGGAAATGATAACGGATAAGGTGTGAAAACCCTTAAGAATTCAAGAAGGTGATATAAGTTAAGGTCTTGCTTAAGCAGGGCTACATGTCATAGAAGAAAAGTGTCGTCATGCTTCCAAAAAATTTCAAAAAGGGGCCACTAGAGTAATAAATGTGGTGGTTGGTGATTATCCATTTAGATTCAAGGCATTAATGGTAACCCTAATCTTAATGGGCAAGATATTATAACTAAGCATTTATCTTCATTTTGAATTCACTCTTTTTATTTAGTGTGATATTTGTGCCTTCAAATGATATGTGTGCTGAAAGTGAATTGTAGTGAGAAGAATTATGATCACAAGTATATTCCTTAAGGTTTTTCTAACTCCATTTGTGTGTGATCATCATGATTACTATTAAGTGATCCTTAATTCCCTGGTGTTGTGAAGGAGAGTTTAGAGGTGTTTAAAGAGTAGTTATTGTGAGGAATTTATCCTAAGCTTAGAAGTTGTGCACTTTATAAGTCAAGTAGCAATGGCTTCATCCTCTACATCAATGAAGAGTAGTATCACATCCATCCTAAATGAATATAGAGATACAAATGTTTATGGGTTAGACTTCATGGCCCTATTGAGTGTTTTGCAGTGACCAAATCCCCTCCCAGTTTTCTCCAACCTTGGCACAAGCTACATGGTGCCTATAACAGCATTCCCTCTAGTAGCCCCATATCCTAAACTAGTTATTACATGTGCCAAGGTTTATAAATGAGATACTAGGACTTTCATATATGGGAAACAATTATTTGTGTACTCATTTACATCTGAGTCCCTTAGTGTCATGCTTAGAATCCATCCTAAGCCTAAGAGCATCACACTTACTATAGAAGAGTGCCAATAGTATGTAGATGCAAATGAAAAGATGATGTGGGATATTGTGAATTCATGCTAGCTATCTAGGAAGAGGAAAAAGGTCTCTAGATTATCAAGAAACTTAAAATTAGTAGAGTTTAATGAGTTTCCCTAATATGTGATTTCCATAGTTATCAGGATCAATGGGGTTCCCACTGTAGATAAATTTGAACCATGGATGTTTTTAATTCTCATGTGCATGTTGGAATGGAAGAAGAAGCTAGATTGGGAAACCATCTTGAGTGATAATCCGTATAGATAGATGATGTAATTATGTAACACCATTTATTCAAGGGATAAATTCATAGGTACCTTCTATATGTCTTCATATTTAATGTATATCATGGTACATGATAGGACCTTCCTGGGTCTCACTAGGAACCTCTCAAGGTTAAGGATATATGAGATTTACCTAGAGGTCACATTGAAAGGCTTCAAGATTTTTTTTTGAAAAGTGTAAAATTATTTCTTCAATGCCTTAATGACTGTTTTCTTCATTTTGAGAAGCCTAAATAGGATGACCAAGATGACTAGGGAAGTAATTGATAGATTTAATGTCTCTTACATCTAGTTTAGGACTTTCACGTATATCAAGGTGAGTGGTTATTTGGGGACCCCTCATAATATGCTAAGATACATTGATGACAAGGTGGACATTATGAAACTTTGCAAGTAAATGGTGCACCCACACAAAATGATTATGACCAAGAAGGTAAACAATCATTTCAAGTTATGAATAGAAATAAGATATTATACATGTCCTTCTATAGCTAAGGCAAAAGTATTAGAGTAATAAATGAGCATCTATATGATTTATAAGGTGCCACCAAGGCCCAACTAAGATATTAGGTGGTTGGTAAATGTTGTAATGGGTGTAATATTTCACCAATCACATTATAAGGATGTATGTTTTGAGTACACCATAGAGGAGTAGGTAAGGAAAATTAATTACATGAGGCTCACAATGCAAGAAATCCTTTCTTATAAAATTTCTTCCATCCCCAAAGATATGGTGGTTGATAGAATGAATATGGTAGCTATTTATATATAGGAAAATATCAAAGTGTAGCCCATAATGTGGGTGGATTCTAGTACCCCAAAGAGTTATTTCAATGTATAGAGGGCCTTCACACTTATGAAAAAGACATTAAGGTGGTTGAAGGAGCATGGGGTTGATCTTGGTGCCTATGACACCCCAACCCTACAATAACTCAAATAGGTAGAAAAGATGAAGGAATTCCTACCAATATACACAAGTGATCTTCTAACAACATTAATGATGGTTAAAGGAAAGGGGAAGTGAAAGTCTAGTGCTATTGACTTCTCCAAGAATATTGATTTAGAGTCACTAACAAATTCCCAATTTAAAATAGGTATGTCATTTTTAAAATTGATTAGCTTGGCTAAAAATTAGGATAAGATAATCATAGGGGAGGTGCATCTAGCAAGTGTTACACCCATATCCATATCAATTGAGGGTACCCCCACAATACCAATAGCCCTAGTTATTACCTTAATTTACCCACCAATATAGAAGCCAAAATCCAATATTCCCCCCAAAGACTTACACAAGAAAGAGGGGAGGGGAGGAAGAGTTAGAGCAATTGAGGCTCAAGAGGGCTAAAAATTCATTACAACATCTAGTGGAGAGCCTAAATAAAAGGAAAGAGGTAATGTTAAAGGACCTACCCCCAAATGAGACTCTAGCAAATAAATAGGAAGAGAGGTACTCATATGCCCAGAAACTAAGGGATATGAGTGATGAATAAGACATAGATGAGGAAAGGCCAATCACTAAGGTGATGAAGAAATAGTGGGCCTTCACTCCTCCCCAAGTAAAAATTGGACACTAGACTCCTAGGGAAAAACCATAAACCCTAGTGAAGACCTTAGTTGTAAGTTTATTTAAACATCAAGAACTAACAGTGGTGGGAGGAAAAGGTGATGAGGAAGATGTTTTGGCCTCAAATGATCCTTTGTCCTTTGATGATGTGTTACAAGTTAGGTTTGAGGTAGCCATGCAAGTATAGGAACCCCAAGAAAAGGATATGGTCTCCTCAGACATGGAGACATTTTTAGATAATGTTATCACCTAACCACCAGGATAATTCAAGGTTGGTGAAATTATAGATATACAGGTGTCTGGGGAGAAAGTTATGGAGAAGCCAACATAAGAAGCACATGTTCCCACTAATAGTGAAAAGGTAGAGGTGAAAGAAAAAGAAAAAATAGGTCTCATAATAGTTATTCCAGTATCATGAAGTGTCTCTCCCCCTAATGGCATTAGGTTTGACACCAGAGGTCAGACTTGGTGCTAAATAAGGTAAGGGATCAATCCTATAAATAGGTAACCCTACCCCTTTAGAAGTAAATAAAGGAGTGGATCAAGTGATTAGAGCTACTGAGGGAGGAACCTCTAGAGGTAAGACTATTATTGAGGTACCCTAGGATTTCCTTTCCCACATCAAATTCCATGATCCTACAAGGCCCAAATAATTCAAAGTCATGATTGGTGATGAGTTACCTAAAGTTGATGGGGATGACACCATAGCTTCTTCCATCTAGGTTGCCCAACCAAGTGGAGAAGGCAAATTGATTTTAGAATCTTCTACTTAGCCCATAGAATAGGGGAGCTCAATTGACAAGTTACTCTTAGGATCCCCATAGCTCATAGTAAGTTTTGAAGTCTTGAAGTAAGTAAAACTAGGTAAAAAGAGGGAGTGAGGAGCTGATGATAAAATTGTTGATTTCAAAAGTGATGATGAAGTAAAATAAATTATGTTAACTCGCATCCTTCTCTAGTGACATTCCACTTAGAAAATATTCCAATGATGCCTCCATTCAGTACATTGAAGCTAGCCTCAAGATCCTCAACTCCAAAGGGGTTCCAGACTAGGCATATTTTATGGATCGAAGATCAAATAAAAGACAAGTAGGATATAATGAGTAAAATGAGGGATATTGATGTGATGAAAATCACCCATGCATATAAGGCCAATCCTCCAAAAAGGGCCAAGATCCAATCCTAAACCACCTTTTTTGAGGTAGGAGGGAGAATACAAGAAATAGCCATTCCCCCACTAGGAAATACAAAGAAAAATGATCCTCTTGAGAGTTTTATAGTGTAGAAATATGATCTAGGGGAGCCATCAAGGAATGAGATCAATCATAGCTCACAAGTCCTAGCAAGCATGGTGGCTGATCAAATGGATAAGGATAAGGATTCAATGGGAGGAGCTAAAGGTATAAAACCAAGATATGATCTATTAGTTGAAAAAGTTACTAAGTGAGCCCAAGGTAGTTACCCCAACTACAAGTAAGGCCCCTGATCCTCATATTCTTTCTTTTGGTACACTGGATCTTGGGTGAGGCAAAGAATTAAAGGCTAGGGGATGGGCCACCAAAGAATAGCAGAAGGACCTTATAACCCAAACCAAGGAAATAATCCACTTGACACTAAAATCTATTGATGACATACTAGATAAACAAGGGGAATGTGATTCCTAGATGCTCATTTATGATGTTGACATCAAGAACAAGGAAAAATTCAAGCCAAAGCTAGATGAAATTTTCAATGTGAGAAAAGATATTTTGATAATAGAAAAGATCATCTCCTTAGATGATTCCAAATATCCCAAGGAATATCATTTGGTAGTTAAGCATCTGTTGTTGGTGTTTAAAGATAGTACCTTTAATTTGAAGGGGGAGAAGTAGTCTCTCAAGATTTTAAAAAAGGAAATTGAAGCCACCCTAAAAGTGATGGTGAACTTTGATGGTGAAAATAACATGATAGAGGAGGCACTATATGTTTCCCTAAAAATCCTCATTACACCTCATGGAGCCTTCAAATTTCACAAGATTCAAGAACTAGTTTCATTTGAGAAGTCATGTGACCAATTAAAAGCATTAGCTGGGAAGGAAAAATTAATGCTCTAGAAGGTCAATAATTGTCTTGAAGAATATGATGTCAAATTAAAATACCAGGTAGGCTCAGACTAGAAGATTCTTGCCACCATGATTGAAAGGTACATGACTTAAAAGAATAGGTTGGAAAAAGGTTCCATCATCGATATTGATTCCACAACATGAATGGATAATTCTATTTTTCATGAGGTGGAATCATGGAATTATACTTCCTTCCTTCTCTCCTTCTCTTATTTTCATCTTCTCTTCTTATTTTTGTTTCCTTTTTATCATTTCCCATGGGGAAACCATTATACCTTGCTCATTAGTGGCACATCCCTTTATGAGTTAGTTTTTATTTAAGAAAGGGACATTTTTTATTTATTGTGCAAGTGGACAAAGGTTTATTTTGTCCCTTGTTGGAGTAATCTCCATGTGTATAACTAGAAATATTCCATTGTAGTGTAGAATCAATCTTGTCATCATCACAGAGGCATGAACATAATCCAAGGAATCATGTTTTTTACACTGATAATTAGACTCTAAGCCCGAGAAAGATTTTTCCATTTAGAGAATCTTCAAGAATATGCTAGGCATAAATATAAATATTTAAGGGGGCATGTCCATTTATAATGGTTGATCAATTTTTTTTTATAGAGAAATAGCTTAGAATAGTTCTCATTGTATGACTTATCTGGTGCCAAATTGATTTTTTTGTAAAATCATTGGCAATATTTGAGAGAATTTATAATGTTTCCTTTGTTATATATTTCCTTCATATAGTGTCATGTTTTGTAAATTCTAATACATGTTGCATACAACTTTGATTCAATCGATTAGTGGAATTTGTTCATGAATTCTTATTCCTACTGGTTGTTGAAGTACAATGTTATATTCTACTTGATTTGTAGATTGGTTATCTAATATATTCTCTTTTATGGTAGTCATTTAAGGTTTATATCCAAAATATAAAATCCTTTCTACTTTGAGATTTTGGAATAGGGTGTTGATGGTCTTTTAAGGGTAGTCCTAGGCATATAAATTTAACTAAATGGAATTTTCAAAAGGTTATAGATATCATTGTCTGTGATTTGTTGTGGAGGATCATTTGTGCATAATTCTATTCATCTATTTTTAAGCAAAAAAGAACTTGTTAAATGAAGATATTATAACTATGTTGTGAAATTTTTATCTCTCATAAGTAAACCATCCACCTCTTTTATTTAAAATAATCCTAATTTTTATCTTATCCTACCCAACAGATAATGTACTATTTTTTTTATTATAATTTTTATATACCTTGTAAATGTATAAGACCCTATGTATGAGGAATGAGTTTATTGTGTGTGTTTCACACCTAAAAATTTTAGTATTTCCATTTCCATCACCACTATGATAATCATCAAGATAAAGATGCAGCCATTTCTTCATATATCTCTAGTAGCCTATGTGTGATGAAAAACATTTGTATGTAATGTGGGTGAAACATATGAGTTTGGTTGTGATTTGATCATACTCTCCTCATCGTACTAATAATCCTAATGAAGATTTAAGTGTAAGACTCCTTCATGTGAGTAGGTTACATTACTAGGTTCTCTCACCTTGGTTAAGGCAGAGCCAAAAGTAGCAAGGAGTTGACCATACCGTTTATACGTGCTTCTCAGTCATTTTTTGTGTCCAGTCCATAATAGGTGTTAAACCCTTCCTCAAATATAAAAACATATAAGTGGGTTTTCCATATTTGATTATCATATATTCCTTTTTATGTGATTAAGGTGGAACTATAGAGGTGTACAACTAGGAACCAACATGTTTATGGTGCCATTGTTGGGGACTTTTGTGGAGAGTGGTCTTAAGTTTTTAAAACTTTCCATTGGCTTGCATAGCTTTGATCTTGATCTCTTGTTATTTTGGAAATTATCATAGGGAATTATGAGTGGTTTATCTAGTGGACCTACCTACTGTTACTACATTGACTCAAATATATTGGTTATTACTATGCTCCAATTTCCACTGAGTATTTGCCAATAAAGATTTTAAATATTGATGATGTATTTCCCTTGTATTTGCTCACAAAGATCTAAAATATTATATGTTAAAAGGTGTCTCATCCCTTTTTAATGTCATCTTGAATATTTAGTATCCTTGTGTAGTATCTCACTAAGCTTCGTAAGGATATGCATTCATCACCCATCATAATAGTTTGTCTATTCATTTGGATCTAGAAAAGTTATTTCTAGTGGTGACTCTGAGTTTCATCTCCCATCTGTTAAAGTAGACTAGTGCCTATGCTTATCCTTATGTTATCAACCTTTAGTATTGAGTGTTCCTCTATCTAAAAAATTGGAAAGGTTACTGTTATCTTTCAAAAGTGACCCACCAAAGTGACTAGTCTCTCTATTATGTATCTTGTAATGGTAGAGAGAACTAGTCTGGAGGCTTGTTGAAGTGCCTAACTTAGTTGCAAAGGATTTCTTGGGTTCTGGTGACCTTGGAATATAATTAGATTATCCCCTAGTCAAGGAGTAAAATAGTTCCCCTAATTATTTAGAGCCTTATAGTCTTGTATACCATCTTGTTCCTTCCCCACCTAGTCAATATCCTATTAGGCCTGATCCAACAAGTCTACATTATTCACCTGATCATGAAACTCTACCATTTATTCTTGATCATATCATTGAACTAATAATGAGGTGTGAGAGTCAAGATGGGAATGAGAATCCTAATTTTTGTGTTCCCATATTTAGACCTATCAACTTTGAGGGGATAGAGGGCTATCTGAATGAGATAAAAAAATGCCTCCCAAAGTTTCATGGAAATAATGAAATAATTGGTGATAAACATTTAAAATCCTTTCACAATATCATCAAATATTATGAATTTGAATATGAAGATGTGTGCATCAAATTATTCATGCACACATTAGAAGATGATGCACATGATTGGTTTAGCTCCCTTCTCTAGGGATGTATTGACTTGTGGGAAGAGATGCAAAATGTTTTTAGGATTAAATATGGTGAAAGAATTGACCCAAGGTTTCTCTTGGCTAAATTTTAAAATATTAAGAAAAATATTAATGAGTGTATGCAGGATTTTAATACCTGGTTCAACAAATCCATGATGCAGTTGCCTGAGAACATCAACCCTAGTGACATTATGTGCTTGATAAAGTATTGTGATGCCTTTGATAAAAAGGTTGATTATTAATTGAGGGACAAGGCCCCTATAAATTTTTGGTTTGTTTTCAATATGGCCATTCAAATTAAAAATAATATCAAGGTTGTGGGAAATACTTTAAATAAATGGGCTGATGTGAAGATGGTCAATCCATAAAAGGTACAATCTATTAAGACTATGAGTTTGGAAGACATTATTAGGAATTTATCTTCTATAACTAAGGAAATGTTATATAAGTTGGCTAGAGATAAGAAAGGAATCCATAATGTGTCTACTAGTCAAGAAAGGGTTCCAAATTTGCATCAATCCCAGAGGGGAAATACTTTCCATAATCAAAATGGTGACATATGAAAGAGGCCTACATGAGATGAGAGACTAGATAGAAGCCATGGTAGAGGAGTTGGGAGGGAAGTGCCTAATCCTTTGAATGACAATGTAAATTCCATGAGATTTTATTTAGATATATTGATTGGTGTGAGAAATTTTTTCTCGCACACTCTCCATGTGACATGGTTAAGGTAGTCGATGAAGAGCTAGGTGAGCTTGAAGATGCTTAATCTAACTATGAGGTTTTTATGTTTTATTATCAAAGTTTGTAGAAAAAACTAAAATTTCCTTTAGAATTTGGGGTTGACACTAGGGTTGACTAATTATGGAGTGTTATTGAATTAGAGTGTGCCCCAACTTTTGATTCTAAATATGATGTTAATGTAGCTCAAGCATATGAGTTTCTTGCACATGATTTTGATCATTTAAGCTCCATGATTATCAAGAATTATCCTAAGGGAAATCCATTAGATGAGGATAGAAGGCTCTTAATTAATGTAGTAACTACCTAGAGAAGTGAGATTAATTTGAGAAGTACAAAACTAGGTGTAATTCCTCATGATAATGTTCCCATGCATCTGAAGGTGAGTAATGTAGGAAAGGAAATAAAGAAAGTCATGGCTGTCCCAGAAGCCACCAAGAAAGTACACATCACTTAATCTACTAATTCTAAAGAGTTTCCTACCAAGGGAAATAAGATTATGTTGTCTAGTATCCCACAGGGTGCTAATGAATATAAGCAGAAGCCTCCTCTGAAGACTACTACCAAATTTCCTAACCCACTACCTAATTTGAATAATTATCTCCCTACTAAGTGTGTTAAAATGCTTCCTCTGAATACACCCCTTCCCTAGTAAAATGTTTATGACATGGCCTAGGTGTTGAGTCAAATAAAGGTCATTGTGCCACTTTTTGAATTGTTATGAATCCCTGAACATAGAAAAAGTGTTTTTGATTTTTTAGAATTTGGAGAGAAGCTAGTTGTCAATGAAGTTAAAGTACCTCAAGCACCTTTGAAATATTACGATGAGCCTAAGGAAGCTATTGAACCTACCCCTGAGGTCTATTTAGGAACAACATTGGTAGAAAGCTAGTTGGATGTGGAGCCATTTTCATAAATTTAATGATCAATGACATGATTGTACACAACTTCATGTTTGATTCTAGTGCTTTCTACAATGTGATGCTCCTATGTGTTTTGAATGATTTTAGTGTAAAAAAAACATATGCCTTTGGCAAGTGTTATGCCATGGATTTCAGGGAGGTGCTAGTTGTGGGACAAGTTGAAAGGTTGGTGGTGTAATTGGTAGTTCACCTTGGTAAGTTCTTAAATATGGATGTGGTAGTTGTGGATTGCCCACATAAATGGGGAATGTTTCTATCACAAAAATGGGCCACTAGTATGTGTGGGAGTGTATAGATGAATATTTCTTGTGCCACTATTCATTTGGAGGGAAAGATGTTCAAGCTTCATAGAGAGCCTAAGATGCTACATATAATTGAGGATCCAAATCATGATCTGAATGAAGTGATGTACACTGATGTCAAGCTAGGTAATTTCATTGGGAATTTTGATGCTAATAATAAATTAGATGCCCTTAATGAATTACTTGACAAGGAAGATGTGATCTATAAAATATCCTTTGATGGAGCTTGCTCCAAATATGGAAATGGATCTAGGCTAGTCTTACACACCCCCAATGGTAAATGTTATATGTTTTCCTTTCATCTTGATTTTGGGTGCACTAAAAATGTTGTTGAGTATGATGAACTTTTACTTGGATTATAGATCGCTTGAAGACATGGTATCAAGTACCTACTTGTCATGGGTGATTCAAAATTTGTAGTTAAATAGATTCACAATGCATATGCCACCAATAGTAAGAGACTGAAAAAGTATCAAAATGCCACTTGGGATTTGATTGAAAATTTGATGCATTCAACATCTCTTATCATGATAGGGGTCTCAACCAAGAAGCTAACAGGCTTGCAAGATTAGGTGCTCAGTTTAATATTATAGATCAAAACCCTTATTTTAACAATCCACAAGGGAATGGACAAGCAAAATCAAGCAACAAGAATTTGCTCAAGATTATCAGGTAAACATTTTAAATAAACAAGAAAAGGTGGGGTGAAAAATTAGAATTTTATTTGTGGGTAGACATGATCACACCCAAGAGAGACACAAGATGAAGCCCTTTTGAGCTTGTTATAGAACTCACATTGTCTTGCCTATAAATTTATAATTTCCAACCTATCAGCTCATGTAGTAGCTAGGTGATGCAGAGTTAGGAGAATATAAACAAATCAACCACTATGAAATACACTATGAAAACCAAATGAACCAGATTATTAAGCTTGATAAAATTAGAATACAAGCTCATGAAAGACACATAAAGTTCAAAGAGAAGTTGAAAAGGATTTTTGATAATAAAATTACTCTAAGAACCTTTTAGGTAGGCAATTTGGTTCTAGTTTGGGATATCAAGCATGAGGAAAAAAGAAAGCATGGCAAGTTTGATGCCTTATGGATGGGTACATATTCAATTGATTACCAAATTAGGGAATATACCTTTTTCTTGAGAGATTTAGATGGTGAAATATTATAGCTTCCAGTTAATGGTTGGGATTTAAAGCATTTCTTGGATTAGGTTCATCATAACTTGTTTATATATGTATTATATTGTATATCACCTTGTTGCCTTGCCTTGCCATTTTTTTTGTGATTCCCCTTGTCTTGGGCTCTATTTGTGTGACTTTATCTCTTTCTATGTGGGTTTGTGATCTCATTTTATGAGTCTATTGTGTTACCCTAAGGTTTTCAAAGATGATTAATTCTACTTCCATAGCCCAATGGATTTGCACTAGTCTTGTTTTATGAGGTTCTTTACACACCCATTGAGGGAATGTATCCTTGAGTGAGCACCTATGTTGGTTCCCAAAATTTCACTAGGAAATTTTAGGGGCCCTTGAAAATTATATTTATCATCACATTCTTCTTTACAGAATTAAGTTCATGTGAGATTGGTTATATCATTTGTGTTGATTCTCATCTAGTAAGAGACATCTTTAAACTTTCCAAAGGTTATTTCAGGTTTGACAAGATACGCTATCTCTAGTAGTAGTATGTAAATGTTTCCATGTGTACATTGTGGTCCTTTCTTAAAGGCAATAAGAGAAGCTTTTTAACCCTGAAGGAAATGGCCCTGTTGCACATTTAATGGTTTTGATGATTGAAATATTTGAAGATCTTTTGGGTGTTGAGGGAATCCTTCTCTCCTCCCCATTATAAAAGTATGGTGCAAAGGTGAGTAAATGATTGAGAATCTAAGATCACATCTAACTAAGACACATGGTGAATCCTTAGGGGTTTTCAACTTTTAGGTCATCTTTAAGAAGTGTTAAACTTAGTTTTGTTAGTAAGGTGTAAAAAACTCCTAGGGGCTGAGTGTCCAAATACATTAGTTTTATGGATATGCCATGTGTCAATGTATTAGGATTTTTTAAGTCTTAGGCCTTTTATAAAATCACCCCACCTTTATTTCGATGGTCATGGTTTAAAAAGTCAAGGTGTGGGCACTTGAGCATGTAAAGAAGATTGGAGACACATGGCAGGCTCTTGATGATTTATAAATAATGAGTTTTTTTTTAAGATTCCTCACTTAGAAATTGGTCAAAGTTTCAAATGGTCCCTAAGGATCAGATGCCCAAGATAATGACATGTGGAATTATATCGCTCTATTAATAATTTGGGTGGTATCACACTAATGTACCAAAGGAAATGATAATGGAGAAGGAGAAAAAACCCTTGAGAATATAGGAAGGTGCTATAAGGTAAGGTCTTGATTAAGCGAGCCAACATGTCATAGAAGAAAAGCATCAACATGCTTCCCTCCATTTTAAAAAAAGGGGCCATTAGAGTAATAAATATGGTGGTTGGTAATTAGCCATTTAGCTTCAAGTCATTAATATTAACCCTAATCTTAATGGGCAAGATATTATAACTAAGCATTTTTCTTCATTTTTAATTCACCCTTTGCATTTAGAGGGATATTTATGCCTTGAAGTGATCTATGCACCAAAAGTGAATTACAGTGAGAAGAATTGTGATCACAAGTATATTCCTCAAGGTTTTTCTAACTCCATTTGTGTGTGACCATCATGATTACTAGTGAGTGCTCCTTAATTATTAGGTGTTGTGAAAGAGAGTTCAAAGGTGTTTAGAGAGTAGTTACTATGAGGAATTTATCCTAATATTAGAAGTGGTGCACTTTATAAGTCAAGTAGTAATGGCTTCATCCTCTACATTAGTGAAGAGTAGTATCACATCTATCCTACATGAAATTAGAGATATAAATGTTCAAGGGTTAGATTTCATAGCCCTTTTGAGTTTTTCTATCAACCAAATCCCCTCTCAGTTATCTCCAACCTTGGCACAAGCTACATGGTCCCTATAACAACATTCCCTCTAGCAACCCCATATCCTAAACTAGTTATTATATATGCCAAGGTTTATCAACTAGATACTAGGACTATCATAGATGGGAACTAATTAGTTGTGTGCTCATTTACACCTGAGTCCCTTAGTTCCATGCTTGGAATCCCTTGTCAACTCAAGATCATCACACTTACTCTAGAAGAGTCCCTATAATATGCAAATCTAAATGAAAAGATGATGTGGGATATTGTGAATTAATGTTTGCTAGCTAAAAACATTTAAAAAGTCTCCAGATTGTCAATAAACTTAAAATTGGTAGATTTCAATGAGTTACCCCAATATGTGATTGTCATAGCTACTAGGGTATGTGGGGTGCCCACCACAAAGAAATTCAAACCATGGATGTTTTTGATTCTCATGTGCATGTTGGAAGGGCAGAAGAAGCTAGATTGGGTAACCATCTTGAGCAATAATCTGCATAACTAGATGATATAATTTCATATCACCATTTACTCAAGGGAAAAATTCATAAGGACATTCTATATGTCTTCATATTTGATGTATAGCATGGTACATAATAGAACCTTCTCGAGTCTCACCAGGAACCTCTCAGGGTTGAGGATATATGATATTTACCTAGAGGTCAAATTAGAAGGCTTTAAGAACAAATTATATAAAGTTTATAATTTTTTCTGCAATGCCTTGATGAGTGTTTTCTTCCCTCTGAGAATCCTGATTAGGATGACCAAGATGGCCATGGAAGTAATTGATAGATTTGGTGCCTCTTACATCTAGTTCAAGACTTTCATGTATATCAAGGTGAGTAGTTATTCAAGGGCCCATCAAAAGCTATCAAGATACATTGATGACAAGGTATCCATTATGGAACTCTATAGGCAAATGGCACATCCACATAAAATGATTATAGCTAAGAATTTAAACAATCCTTTCAAGTTCCCAGTAGAAATATGATATTATACAAGTCCTATTATAGCTAAGGAAATAGGATTAAAGAAATAAATGGGAATCTTTATGATTTTACAGATGCCACCAAAGCCCAACTATGATATTAGGTGGTTGGTAAATGATTTAATGAGTGTAATATTACACCAATCACATTATGAGGATATATGGTCTTAGTGCACCATAGAGGAGTAGGTAAGGAAAATTAATTAGATGAGGTTCATGGTGAAAGAAATCCTTTCTTACAACATTGGTCCCATCCTCAAAGATATGGTGGATGATAGAATGACTATGGAAACTATGTACATAGAGGAAAATATTGAAGTGTAACCCATAATGCAGGTGGATTTTAGTACCCCAGAGAGTAACTCTATTACATGGAGGGCCTTCCCACTTATGAGAAGGACATTTAGGTGGCTAAAGGAGCATGGGGTTGATCTTGGTACCAATGACACCCTAGCCCTCCAAGAATTGAGATAGGTAGTAAAGTTGAAGTCATTCCTATCAACATACATATTTGATCCTCCATCACCATCAATAATAGTTAAAGAAAGGGAAAGCTAAAGGCTAGTGCTATAAAATTCTCCAAGAATGTCGATGTAGAGTTGATAACAATTGCCCAATCTAAAATAGGTATGTCATTTTCAAAATTGACTAGCCTAGCTAAAAATTGGGACAATATAATCATAAGGGGGTGTAGCTAGCAAGTTCCACCCCCATATCCATTTTAGATAAGGGGGACCCCATGATGCCAATAGCTCTAATAATTACCTTGCTTTCCCCACCTATGTAGTATCCAAAATTTAGTAATCCCCCAAAGAATTACACAAGGAAGATGGGGGGGGGGAGGAAGAGTCTAAGTAGCTAAGGCAAATCATTATAGCCTCTAATAAGGATCTCAAAGAAAAGGAAAGAGGTAACGTTTAAGGACCTACCCACAAAAGAGACTTTGGAAAATTAGTAGGAAGAGAGGTCCTCATATGCCCAAAAACTAAGGGATATGAGTGATAAATAACATTTAGATGAGGAAAGGTCAATCTCTAAGGTGATGAAGAAATAACAGGGATTCACTCCTCCCCAAATGAAAATTAGATACTATACTTTGAGGGAAAAACCACAAACCTTAGTGAAGCCCCTAGTTGTAAGTTTATTTGAAAAATAGGAACCGCTAGAGGTGAGAGGAAAAGGTGATGAGGAAGATGTTTTGGCCTCAGATGACCCTTTATCTTTTGATGATGTGTTGTAGGTTGGGTTTGAGGTGTCCATGTAGGTGTAGGAGCCCCCAAAAAAGGAAATGGTCTTCTAAAACATGAAGACATTTTTGGAGAATGTTATTACCCAACCACTAGGAAAATTCAAGGGTGGTGAAGTTAGAGATATGCATGTGTTTAGGGAGAAAGTTAGGGATAAGTTGGCACAATAAGTACATGTTCCCACTAGTAGTGAAAAGGTTGAGGTTTAAGAAAAATAACAAATAGGTTTCATAATAGCTATTGAATAAGTACCGAGTGTCCTTCCCACCTAATGGTGTCAATATTGACACTAGAGGTAGGAGTTGGTGTTAAGGAAGGTAGGGGATCAAGCCTGTAAATAGGTACCCTTACCCCTTCAAAAGTAAACAAAGGAGTTGATTAATTGATTAAAGCTACTGAGGGAGGAGCCTCTAGAGTAATACTATGATTGAAGTACCTTGGGGTTTCCTTTGCCACATCAAAGTACATGATCCTACAAGGTCCAAAGAATTTAAATCCATGATTGGTGAGGAGTTACCTAAAGGTGCTAAGGAGAACACAATAACTTCTTCCATCTAGGTTACCCAACCAAGTAGAGAGGAAAAATTGGTTATGGAACCTTCTACTTATCCCTCAAAATAGTGGAGTTTGATTTACAAGTTTCTCTCAAGATCCCCACAACTTGAAGTAAGTTTTGAATTCTTAGAGGAGGTAAAACCAAGTGAAAAGAGGGAATGAGGAAATGATGAGAAAATTATTGATTCAAAAAGTGATAATGAAGCAAATAAAATTATGTTAGGCTCACATCCTACTCTAGTGACACTCCCCTTATAAAATATTCCAATGATGCCTCCATTCACTACATTTAATCCAACCTCAAGATCCTCAACTCTAATGGGATTCCAAACTAGGCCTCTTTTCTAGATCGAAGAACAAATAAAAAAATAGGATATAATGAGTAAAATAATGGATATTGATGTGATGAAAATTGCCCATACCTACAAGGTCAAGCCTCTAAAAAGGGATAAGACACACTCCCAAACCACCTTTACTGAGGCAAGAAGAAGAATATAATAAATAGCCATTCCCCCACTAAGAGCTACAAATAAAAATGCTCCCCTTGAGAGCTATAAAATGTATAGATATGATCTGAGGCAGCCATCAAGGAATGAGATCAAGCATAGCTCGCAAGTCCTGAAAAGCATGGTGGCTAATTGAATGGATAAGGATAAGGCTTCAATGAAGGAGATAAAGGTAGAGAGCTAGGCTATGATCTAGACTTGTAAAATTTACTGAGTGAGCCCAAGGGAGTTACACCAAATGTAAGTAACTCCCTTGATGCTCTTATTCTTTCCTTAGGTACACTGTATCTTGGGTGAGGTGAAGATTTGAAGGCCAGGGGATGGGCCACCAAAGATTGGCAAAAGTACCTAACAACCCAAGCCAAGGAAATAATCCACTTAGAAATAGAATGTCATGATGACATATTAGATATATAAGGGTAATGTGATTCCCATATGCTCATTTATGATGTAGACATCAAGAACTAGGAAAAACTTAGGCCAAATCTAGATGAAATTTTCAATGTGGGTGAAAATATTTTGATAACATAAAAGATCATCTTCTTAGATGATCAAGAATATCCCAAGGAATATTAGTTGGTGGTTAGGCATCAATTGATGGTTCTTAAGGATGGTGGCTTCAATTTAAATGGAGAGAAGCAGTCTCTTGAGACTGCAAAAAGGAAATTGAATCCACCCTAAAAGTGATGGTGAAATTTGATGGTGTAAATGACATGATGGAGGAGGCACTATATGTTTCCCTAAAAAGACTCATTTATACACCTTATAGACCCTTCAACTTTCATAATATTCAAGGACTAGTGTCACTTGAGAAGTCATGTGACTAGTTAAAAGCATTAGTTGGGAAGAAAAAACTAATGCTCCAAAAGGTTGATAACTGGCTTGAAGAATATGATGTCAAATTCAAATAACAAGTAGGCCCAGACCAGAATATTCTTATCACCATGATCAAAAGGTACAAGGCTTACAAGAATAGGTTGGCAAAAGGCTCCATCATCGATGTTGATTCCACAATGTGAATGGATAATTCTATTTTTCATGAGGTGGCATTATGATGTTATATTTCCTTCCTTATCTCCTCTTATTTTCATATTATCTTCTTTTTTTTGTTTCCTTTTTATTTTTTCCCATGGGAAAACCATTATATATTACCCATTAGTGGCACACCCCTTTATGAGTTAGTTTTTGTTTAAGAAAGGGACTTTTTTTCTTTGTTGCACAAGTGGATAAAGGTTTATTTTATCCCTTATTGGATTAATATCCATGTGTATAACCATAAATATTCTATAATAGTGGAGAATCAATATTTTCATCATCATAGAGTCATGAGAATAATCTAAGGAATCATGTTTGTTACACTGATAAACAGACTTTAGGCCTGAGAAATATTTTTCCAGTTGGAGCATCTTTAGAAATATACTAGGCATAGATAGAATTGTATAAGTAAAGGGGGCATGTCCCTTTAAAATGGTTATTAATTTTTTTGAGAATAGATCTATAACTTAGAAGAGTTCTCATTGTATGACTTATCTAGTGCCAAATTGATTTCTATTGTAAAATCATTGGCAAGCTTCAAGAGCATTTATAATGTTTCCTTTGTTACAAATTTATTTCATATAATGTCGTTTTATGTAAATTATAATACATGTTGTATATATCTTTGATTCAATTTATTAATGGAAAATTTTCATGAGTTCTTGTTCCTACTAGTTGTTGAACTACAATTCTATGTTCTACTTGCTTTGTAGATTGGTTATCTGATATATTCTCTTTTATGGTAGTCACTTAAGGTTTATATCTAGAATATAAAATCCTTTATACTTTGAGATTTGGGAATAGGGTGTTGATGGCATTTTAAGGGTAGTCATAGGCATATGAATTCAACTAAAGGGAATTTTCAAAAGGTTATAAATAACATTGTCTATGATTTGTTGTGGAGGATCATTTGCACATAATTCCATTTTGTCCTTTTCTAAGACAAAAAATACTTGTTAAATGAAGATATTATAGCTATGTTGTGAACTTTTTCTCACTCATAAGTAAACTATCCACCTCTTTTATTTGAAATAGTCATAATTTTTATCTTATCCTACCTAGAATATAACACACTATTTGCATATTATAAGTGTTATGTGCCGTGTGAATGTATGAGACCCTGTGTATGAGAAATGAATTCATTATGTGTGTTTCATGCCTAAACACTATAGTATTTCCATCTTTCCATCATCACTATGACAATCATCAAGATAAATATGTATCCATTTCTTCATGTATCTCTTGTATCTTGTGTGTGATGCAAAGCATTTGTACATTTTGTGTGACAACCCTATTTGGGTGAAATGTATGAGTTTGGTTGTGTTTTTATCATATTCTCCTCATAATAATAATAATCATTAATATTTAAGTTTAAAACTCCATGTGATCAAGGTGCATTACTAGGTAGAGCCAAAAGTAGTAGGGAGTTGACCATACCCTTTGTACGTGTTTCCTGATCATTTTCTGTGTCCAGTCCATACTAGGTGTTAAACCCTTTCTAATCTATAATGAGATATAAGTGGGTTTTCCATATTTGCTTATCATCTCTTTATTTTTAGGTTATTAAGGTGGAACTGCATAAGTGTACAACTAGGAACCAATAGGCTATAAAGAAGGGGTAAAATTGGGCAATGACTTTGGGTTATGTGCATTCATTGAACCCATCTAGGTGTGGAATGTGATTGTGTTTTATTTTCATGTGCTTATTTTGAAGCTATTTTGGTTTACTTTCAAAAATCATTGGGGGTTATATAACATCATTCAACTTTGATTATGGTCATTCTCCCATTGATTGGAGTCAGGTTATAATGATTTTGAAAAGTTATTGCATTGTGTACTTCTTTATTAAAATCCATTTCAACTGGTATTTGTCTTGTTGGATTTATCATAACTTAATTATTTAGAATGATGCATCCTATTTATAGTGTATATAATTGGTATATATTATTAATTACATGATGGATTCATTACAAGTTGATTTATAAGAATTTACTTGATTCAAGGTTTACAATGGGCTAATTTATGTTATTTCTTGGGTTATGAATCTTATGAAACATCTTATTGGTTGTTAAAAGTTGTTATTTTAGTTAATATTAAAATATAAGGATGATGAATGATTCTTAATAATGATTTAATTCATTATAATGCAATATTTCTTGATCAAAATAGCCTCTTGGCTGATTTGGACCACTTGTTGGTCCTAATAAGCCATTAGATCTTATAGGTTTGAATATGTACTAGATTAACATCTACAAGCTTCACATAACTACCAATAGGATATTTTAAGTACTTAGGATTATTTACTTGAATATCATTCTTTTTATGGTTATTGGCTCATGATTATGTGGGATTTTCATATTGTTTGATTATTCATTGTGTAAGTTGAGTTAGTGGCTTGGATTCCTTGTTTGTGAAATTAACCTCCTTGACACTTTACTATCTAATCCATGATATAGATGATGTATGGGATGGTCATTCCCACCATATGGATGGGATAATTAGAATACACATCTTGGGTTGGCTTCTCATAGTTGATGTGCTTCCCTCTTATGTATGATTACAATGGTGGCACTTCTTATGGATAGTACTGGTAAGGAATCACTACTTATGGATGTTGATTAGATTCATGTAGTTTTTCATATTGTAATGATTTTATTTGGCTACTCTTGAGATTTTAATTGTATCTATCTTATGTAAATAATATTGGTTGTTAGTTCTCCTATTTATCTACCATGATGTTATACATGTACCCTTAGGTAGTTCATTATTATTCAAATGATCATTAAAGGGTTGCATTATATCTTAGTTGATGTTATGAAAAATAGATTCCTTTATTTTGATATGCTAACTATACTTGGATGTGATACCCTTGTAGAGGCTCTTGTTCCTATGAAACCTTGTTATATGCATATTAGATTATGAGTGAACAATAATTTTACTTGATTCTAGATTACACTAGGAGGTCCATATATGTGTAGATTAGATTACACACTACTAGATAAAAATTTAATGATACCTGAATCAATTAAAATGGGATGTTAAATGTGATTTGGTGACCTTACTTACCTTATTTTATGTGATTTGAATGACCATAATGTGTAGGGTGCATTACACAACTACCTGCAACCATGTTATGTATTTTAGGTATATTATCATGTGAAAGATAAGTCATGTATAACAATGAAATGGGATTATCTCAATGCTATTGTGTCATCATTTTTTGTTCTTTTGGTTTTTCATGTTTTAATTGAAAATTTGATACCCGTATGGACCTCTTATATAAGGAGAATTTAATGTTTGGATTCTTTTATTCTATGGGTTGAATTATGTTCTATGAAAAATTTAACCTTGTTGTCATTATTGTTGTTGGGTTTATCAATAATAAAACAAAATACCAACTCTTAGGAAGACACTTCATTATCAAAATAAACCTCTAGGTATACCAATTTTGCATATGTGTCATTTTTGTTTATGATATTTGGCATCTTCCATATGGAACTAGTGTTGCTAGAATTGTGTTATAAGGATGAAATAAAATTCTATGTATGTTTCATTTGAGAAAGAAATGAGATATGTTTTATGTCCTCTTAAATTTTAAGAAATTGGGTTTGAAATTGAGATCTTAACAACTTTATGTATGCTTTGTGTTGGAAATATTTATAATGTTTTCATTATTTACTAAAAATTGACTAGCTACATTAACGATATGGTCTGGTTTATCCCAATCATTCTAATTTTATTAAAAATAAAAGGCAATAAGGTACTGATCTATTCCAAAAAAATATTTACATAGGAACTTGTGACAAAGGCAAGAATAAATGTGATAAATGAATTGAGTTTATTGTACCAAATGAGTCAATTAAGGATTAAATAATGGGTATACTTGTTAGGACAAGTTTTAAGAATTATATGCATTGTTACTCACACACTACCTCCAAATTCGTTGAGTTAGTTACTTAAACATGTTATATTACTTGGACATAAAAACATAATACAAGGACCCACATTCATAGGTTGTGTTTATCAACCTCGACGGGTAACATTGTGAGGTGAATTGCATTATAAAAATACACTAGTGTTCTTTGTGTTGTGAATGAGATTTTAATTGAGTATGTGATTAAGTTTTTGAGTTGTGACTAATGACTCTTGATATTGACCTCTAGTGGTACACTCTTGCCTGGGTTAATGATAATTGTGATGAAAGACTAATTTGGGTAAAAATTAATATGTTATCTTAATTTAAGTAGCATCTTGAGTTTGAAATTATTAATGATTATGATTATGCCCTTATATCCTATTATGGTATACAAATTTCAATTAACTCTTAATAATGGGTAAAGGTGGTGCAAGGACCAATGCAAATATTTAGTTGTAAAATCTTGGTTTGTATTACCAATTCATTACCCTGACTACTCCTTGAAATCACTTGATATGTGAATGTCTTCAGTTATTACACTGGTGTCCCATTTAAATGGTGGGCATAATTTTGATTGATTGGAAATTATGTTAAATGTATGAGGACTTGGACCATAAATGTTATTTTGTGTTGTACTTTTATTTGATTCATTTACATTGTGACTATAAATGGTTTTCAAGCATGTATAAATATTCTTTGATTTAAATATGGAGTCAATGGTGTGAGGAACCTATAAGTCGATATGAGGTTGTATACCCTTAGTTCATAGCATGAAATCATATTATTGAAATACCTTTACTCCTCATGTACAAATGGAAATTATTGATATGGGTAACCATGAATAATTTGATTATGAATAGAGTTGCCTTAATAATGTATATATCTAACTATAATCTTATTATTACTCATTAGAAATAAGCTTAGATTCATTCTTAGTGTTAACTATGGAGGTGTCACATGAGAAGAACTAAGCCTAAGATTAATAATGAGATCTCAATTGGTAGCATCATTTGAATGTTTGTGGTATTTATATCATTTGATTATGATGAGTATAACTTTTTGCACCATTAATAGTTGATTCTTTCTTAGCACTTAATTTATATGATTATACCAACCCTAATGGGTGATTCTATTATCTGGGTGAAATAACTTGAGGATGCATGGAATAAGATGTTAATATAATCAATAAGCTATACAATGGGACCTATATGCATTCCTATTCATATTCTGGTAAATAATTCCTATAATTGAAAAAAATGGGTTGTTTCATCTAGTATCAAAGCTTGTGCTCTAGATATTTTCAATATAAAATATTAATATTTCAAATTTATAAAGTAAGATACACATTGGTTCACTTTGTAATTGAACCATGCTCTAATTACCATTAGTTTTTACCTAATTGTAGTTTTAGGAATTTTTTTAATAATATTTTTTACTAACATGGGACTAATGAACTGTTTCATGTGAAAAGGGATATGATATGATTTTATAAATGAAATTATCCTCTTGAGATAAATATGAGAATGTCTTGTTCCATATAACATAGGTGCCAAAAATTCTTATATCCCCTTGTAATTAATGTAGGTGTGATAATATATAATTTTTTGTAGTAACACTATGATGCCTACCCATAGCCTTAGTTGGGTTAACCCTTCCCAAACTGAGTTGTATTAGGGCAAGTTCCCCTAGTTGACTATTGACTTGTATGGGCATAACTTGGTAATATACTAGTAGGAATGTTGAGGCTTGTTATGTTTTCTATGTTTTATGACAACATAAAGAAACATGTTTGTAAGTTAGTAAGGTTGTTAATACCTAATGCTATGGTATTTTCACACCTATTATGCTTAAGAATTAATTTTAAGATTTTTGTTGGAATGTGCATAAATGTTTCTTACCACTGATAGTCATTTTGTAGTCATAAAATTATGATGACATTCTTGCTATTATGATTTTGGCAAGGAAAATTTGTCACAGTTGATGCTTTCAACCTAGACCAGTAAGAACACCATGTGGTGTTATCTAATTATGCTTTGGAAATGATAAAGAGTGCACTCAATGAAACATTAAATGATATTTTATATTCAAAAAGTGAAAATTTTGATATGATTGAATAGTTGGCATTCAATAACAGCTCAAATGTAGAAATTTTGAGCTAGATATGACCCTCTTGTGATGAGTGGTAATAAGATGAATAAAATATTTAGCAAGAGTATATTTCTCATAGTTGGAAAAGGATATTTACAAGGTAGTTTCACCTTGGGTGGCATGAAGATGAGACTTAGTGGGATAGTAGTTGCCTTTTGTATATAAATAGATGATTTTGATTAGCTACATATGTCAAATTAGGTTAGTTAGTTGTAACCAAGATGTGATCCAACATTGAAATGAGTGATTATGAAGTATTATAAGTCCTATAAAATGGAATCTTATACAAAGTAATCAAGTTTGTACTTTTTGTAACTACAGGCCCTTGTGGTTTAAAAGTGCTAATGTGTCATCAACTAAGTGATGTTATATTTACCTAAAAGAGCTATTTTAGAATGAATATACTAGTTTTTATGAAGCATGATTGAAATGTATATTGATTACATGGAAGAAGTAATGTGAAGTCTAGATTTGGTGGTACAAAAATTCCTAGGTACCCACTTAGCTCTATAAAAGAGCATTAGGAGTTGAGTGAATTCCCTCAGATGGTTGATTTAAAAGATGTTGGGATTGGGATCCCTAGACCAGCATGTGAGCTCATGAATAATAGAGAAAATGCTATAAGCCTTGGGATTACATGATATGCCTAGAATGGCTTCTCCAATGTTCAGTGTGGCTAGTGCAGGATGATACACTAACCCATGAATAGTTGATGATTAAGGGAAAATTGACCATAATAATATGGACTACTACCTTTTCAAATGGAATTCTATGATGAATGTCCTTAAGGTTATGCACGCATAATAACCCTTATAGTGGAAGATTAAACTTTTAACCTAGAAATTAAGTTGTAATTTGATGGGATGGATTATTGCAACTATTGACCTTAAGTTGTATGTCTATATATGATGACACAAAAGAGAATAATGATCCTAAAATGATTTCATATTCAAATTACTAACCTAAATCAAGTAATAAATACATAAAACTATTGAGTTAATGATTTTAATCCCTTCTCAGAAGTGAAGATAACACTCTCTTTGGTAAGCCAATTATGGTAAGCCAAAAATTGCACAATTGAAACACTATATTCCTTGCATGTTTTAAACTGCCTACCCATTTTGGTGGCTAGAAATGGTTATTTTTGGGAATGTTATGTAGAGTTAACAATTTTTACCAATATATTCTACCAACGTAAGGGAAAATATAATCAATAAAATCATTGAAAAAGAGTTCAAAATCTTTTTTTATATTGTGATATATATCCTCGTGAGGTAGAGTTTGGGACACTTGAAGAATATTTTACATAAATAGGCTACATATCACACCATGTTTACCCATACTGATGCTACAAACAACATATAAATTAATAAAGGTATTTTTATTGATCTAATTTGATAAAGGACATAGCTATTCTAATGTTCATAACTAAAATACCATCAAGGTAATTTTGGGCATTGGTGCCTTGGAGGAATGGAAAAGGTTATAAAAAAAATGATAAATTTAAAAACCTTTCAAGAAATATTGTTCCTAGCTGCTTGGTGAGTCACCAAGATGGATACTTTTAAAGGAGTAGAGAATGTTATAACCCAGCTAATATATACACTTCCATTTTTATTGATACCTTTTTTTAACATGTGGTATTAGATCTAGTTGGCATTTTGACTATTATTATTGATGTTTATTATGATTGTGGATATTATGTTTTAGCACCTTGTACTAGTTAAGATTTAGATCATTACTAATGTAGATTGTTATGTTGATTCAGTTATAACATGCTCTTAATATATTCATTTCTAAATTTTATTACTATTGATATTATGACTTATGCAAATGTTATTTAAGTCTTATTATCAGTGATTGTAGGAACCTAGACAATGAGCTAGGCTCAGTGGTTATTTTGACAACAAAGTACACTAACATTGAGGTCTTCATGTAGTCAAATGTGACCTTAGTATGTAAAAATGTTAAAAATAAGGACTTTAAGCCACTTTTAAGTCATGCATGTTATTCATCTTTGATTGTATTATTTTTTATAACATTATTTAGAGTTTGGCCTTATTTCCCTTATGCATGAGATAATTTTGTATTTTTCACTTGTCTAGTTATTTTTTATCGAGTTATATATTTATGGTTTGTTTGTGGCTTGAGATATTTTTGATTATCAACTTTCTCATTGATTTTTTGTGTATTCAATTTTAACTTGAAGTCATTTAGTGCCTCCTGCATTTTGCTTGTACCTTTTTGAGACTCACTAGTTCTTACTAATTGATTGGGTTTTAGTGATTGCTTGTTTGTAGACATGATGACATGGACACTCATATTAAAATTTGTGTTGAATGGATCTATTGTAGCACAACCTTTGGGATGATATCCACCATAATGTGCATATAAATATATACATATTTATATATATTATATGTTTATATGATCAAGTGGGGATTAATTTATGTTTGATTAGAATACTATTATGGGTTGTTTACATGATACTTGGAGATTAAAACATTAATATCATATCAAAGATATATGAAGGAAAATATTATTATGATAAGATTAATCACCATCATGATTGTATTAATTTGATGCTTAATTTTTGGGGTTGACATTTTATTACAAATTTAGCCATGATGGCACAAAATGGAAAGCCTCTCTCTCATTATTTTTTAGGGAATGTGTAAATTGTCTTCTTTTCTTTTGGTGCTTGAATTTTTGGGAGGAAGGTCATCTTTCTCTTGGATGAGCTCAAGGAAGGGGTCGGGCTATCTACCTAAGGCATTAGGTCTGCAAGTGTCACCATTCTTATTACTTGTAGAAGGTTAGCCATGAAAGTCTTGTTAAGGGAGAGGGGAGAAATAAAAATAATTCCATTCTAGATAGTGGCTTGGGTAGAGGGGAGGTTGAGCCTGGGGGAACTCTATTTTTCTTCTTCTCCTCAGGGTGCCAAAGCCTACCAAGTAAGTTTCTATTTTATTCATGCAATATATTAGATGTTTTCATCTATTAGTTATTTCTAAGGAATTTTAAGAAGTAAATACAAGCCTAATAGGAATTATTGAGACTTCATACAAAACTATACTACCATGAAATCCATATTATCTTTCTTGATAAGTAGGGTTTTGGGCAAAATGGGTTTCTTTAATAAACTCATCCTATGTGGAGGTTCTTGTGTTTTATCTATATTATGATTCAAATTAATATATTTTTTTAAACCCTAGGAAAGGAGATTTTATCTCTCCATCCATTCCATAGTTATTTGTAAATAAAAAATTGCAAAATATGGGATTGTAATTACCTTCTAGTGGTATTTTATCAATTAGAAATGCACTATGGGTTCATTTGAAGTAATGGGACTTCATGATGAACCCATAATAGCTAAATAAATTTTATGTTCCTCCTAATTTTTAATAACTTGATTAAATTGTTTTATTATCTTGATTTGGGGTTTTAGCAAAGTTTTCCTTGGCTTAGTTGTGTTGAGTATGTTTTAAACTTGATACTAAAATTTTTTGTTTTAATTTTCTTGGAGGGATTTCTCAATTGATATATATTTTTAAAATTCATAATCACTATTTTAAGTTTCATATTGCATATAAATGACCTTATATGTATGCATGTTCAAGTATGATTGATAGAATAATGTTTCTTAAATGGAGAACTTATTTTGATTTAATACAAGCAAAAATGATTAGTATTTATCCATGTGGTTGTAATTTTGAAACCTTCCCTATAATGACTGGGGTTTCATTAACTTAGTTTAGTGGTGTTTTGAATTGGATCCATAGAAGGGGAAAAAAATTAAGCATTGAGTTTGGGTTGTGTGCATAAATTGAACCTAGGTGGGTGTGAAAAGTGATTGTGTTTGATTTTCATGTGCTTAGTGTGAATATCATTTGGTTTGCATTTGAAATCCTTGGGGGTTTTGTAAAATGATTCAAATTTTATTATGTCCATTCTCCCATTGATTGGAATTGGGTAGTTTGTAATGATTTTTTAAAAGTTATTATGTTGTGTACTTCTTTATTGAACTCCATTTCAACTGCTAGTGGTCTTGTGGGATTTGTCATACCTTTAATATTTAAAATGAGGCATCATATTTATAGTGTATATATTTGGTATATATTATTAATTACATGATGGATTCATTACAAGTTGATTTATCAAAATTTATTTGATTTAAGGTTTAGAACAGGTTGATTTATGTTATTTCTTAGGTTATGAACTTATGAGACTTATTTTTGGTTGTTTAGAGTTGTTATTTTAGTTAGTATTGAATTGTGAGGGTTCTATAAGATTCATAATAATGATTTAATTCATTATAATACAATCTTGCTTTCTTAAAATAGCCTCTTGTCTGATTTGGACCACTTGTTGGTCCCAATAAGCCATTAGATCGTATAGGTTTGAATTTGTACCAAATTAGCATCTATAAGCTTCACTTAACTACCAATAGGATATTTTAAGTGCTCAAGGTTATTTACTCTCTTATCATTTTTATGTATGTTCATTGGGTCATGATTGTGTGGGGTTTTTATGTTTCTTGGTTGTTTTTTATGTAAGTTGAGTTAGTGTCTTAGAGTCTTTGTTTGTACACTTAACCTTCTTACTACTTTACTGCTAAAAACACCATCCATTTTATGTATGGGGTGGTTAGGTTCATCATATGGATGGTATCACTATAATTCACATACGAAGTTACTTCTTATAATTGATTTACTTCCCTCTTATGTATGCTTACAATGGTGGCACTTTTTATAGATAGTACTAGTAAGGCATCATTGCTTATGGATGTTCTTGGATCAGACTCATGTAGTCTTTTATATTGTAATGATTTTCTTTAGCTACTCTTGAGATTGTAATTGTATCTATCTTTTGTAAATGATGTTGGTTACTATTTCTCTTCTTTATCTAGAATGATGGTGTACATGTACCCTGAAGTAGCTAGTTACTATTCAAATGATTATTAAGGGGTTCATTATATCTTTGTTCATGTTATGGAAACATAGAATCCTTTATTTTTACATGAGAACTATACTTAGATGTGATACCCTTGTAGAGGCTCTTGTTCCTGTGAAACCATGTTAGATACATATTAAATTATGTGTGAACAACAATTATACTTAATTTTAGATGACAATAGGTGGTCCATATATGTGTAGATTAGATTACACATTACTAGATAGAAATTGAATGATACTTGAATAAATTAAAAAGGGATGTTAAATATGATTTGGTGACCTTAATTGCCTTATTGTGTGGAACTTGAATGACCAAAATGTGTAGGCTATAATGCATAACTACTTGTATCCATGTTATGTATTTTGGGTATGTTATCATGTGAAATACAAGTCATGTACAACCATAAAATGGTCTACTCTCAATGATATTGTGTCATCATTTTTTGGTATTTTTGGGTTTCCATGTTGGAAGTGAAAAATTGGTACCCATATGGGAATCTTATATAACATGAATTTAATGTTTAGATTATTTTATTCTATGGGTTGAATTATTTTCTATGAAAAATTTAACCTTGATATCATTATTATATTTGGGGTTATAAATAAGTAAAGAAATTACAACTCTTAGGAATACACTTCATTGTCAAAATAAACCTCTAGGTATACCAATTTTACATATGTATCATTCTCGTTTATGATATTTGGCATCTTTCATATGGAACTAGTGTTGCTAGAATTATGTTGTATATATGTTATACAATGCCATTTATGTTTCATTTGAGAAATCAATGAGATATGTTTTAGGTCCTCTTTAATCTTAAGAAATTGGGTTTGAAATTGAGACCTTAACAATTATATGTATGCTTTGTGTTGGAACTATTTATAATGCTTTCATTACTTTCCAAAACTGGACTATCTACATTAACCATACTACCTTATATGCATTTTTAATAACATACTACCTCTTGATTGGTTGAATTAGACTTAAGCATGTGATATTGCTTAGGGATTTAAAACATAATGCAAAGACCCATATCAAGAGGTTGTGTGTATAAACCTTGATGGGTAACATAGCGAGGTGAATTGCATTATAAAAATACACTAGTATTATTTGTGTTGTGAATGATATTTTACTTGAGTATGTGATTAAGTTGTTGATTTGTCACTAATGACTCTTGATATTGACCTCTAGTGGTACCCTCTTATATGTATTAATGATAATTGTGATGAAAGACTAATTTGGGGGTAAATTAATATGCTATATTGATTTAAGTAGCATCTTGAATTTTAAATTATTAATTTTTATGATTTTTCCCTTATACCCTATTATGGTATACATATTTCACTTAGTTATTAATAATGGGGAAAGGTGGTGCAAGGATCAAGCCAAAGATTTATTTTGAAAATATTGGTTGGTAGCACTAACTCCATTACCCTCAATACCCCATGAAGTAACTTGAATTGAAGATGTATTTTGATATTACATTGAAGTAACTTGAAGGACTTGAAGATTTATTTTGATATTACATTGGTGTCCCATTTAAATGGTGGGAAATTTTTGATTGATTGGTATAATTATATTATGTGTATGAGGACTTGGACCCTAAATGCACAACCAGGTTTTAAAGAGAACCTGATTACAGTACAGTTTATATGGCACTTTTATTTGACTTTTATATGTATGTCAAAACACTTTTTAACCGACTTTGATTCAATAAACCAGAAAAGTGACCAGTTTACTGACCCCTAAAAACCAGTCTTTAGATGAGCCTTTTGATTAAGGTTTTTAACGACTGAAGATTCATGTTAGACTTCTTTCTCTTAAATTGTCCAACCATCCTCTACCTTGCTACCTCAGCAACCCATGCCTCAAAAGACAATGATCTTTGGAACCCAGTCACAAAATCCTTGTGAGAAATAGTCTGGCTCTTAGAATGACCTCTAAAACAGGGGAAGAGACCACCACCTCCACCACTGTTAGATCACTAACCTTGACCTTTGCAGGGGCTTCATAAGAATGTTTCACCAAAGATTCCTCTTCATACATACTTTCCTTAGTATCAAAATCAGAATCAGTCGTAGCTTCCATCGGTTGTTTGTCAATGTTATGTTTAGAGGAAGCCTCAGGCCACCAAGAAGGTGGATATCTAGAATTGGATTTCCCAACAACACAATGATCAGCAATATGGCCCGTCAAATGGCACTTCCTGCACTGAAAAGGGATCCCCTCATAATCCAATATTTGTGTCCAGGTACCTCTTGGGGATTCCAGGCAAATCACCTCAAGAAGGCCCTTAGAAACATCCAGATCTACCAGAAATCATGTGCAAGTCGAGTGGTTAAAATCCATACTATCTTCTTTCAAAAATAAAAAATCCCCAATAACATTTCCAATGGTTTCAAAAACTATCTCATGCCACAAGTGTATCGAAAGATAAGGGAGCCACACCCATATAGGGAGCTTGTTAAAGGATTCTTAGAGAGGATTAAAATCCTTATGCCAAGGTTTGGCCATGAGAGGAAATTTGCCTTGCTAAGAAAAATTATTATGACCCAATATAATCTTCCTATCTTCAGAGCAATGAAACATTATTATAAAAAAACCCTTGGTGCAAGGAAGGATTTGAGTATCATTTTTAAGAAGTGGCATCCAGGTCTTGAAATCCAATTGTTTAGATTCTTGGTGTTAACTATAGAGAGCATTGCATACAAGGACCATGAAGCTTGAGATTAATAATGAGATATTAGCAGTTGGTAGCATCATTTTAAGGCATGTGGTATTTATATCATTTATATTATGATGAGTATACCTTCTTACACCATGTAATATTTGGTTATTTATTAATCACAAAATCTATATGATAATACCAAACCTGATGGGTGATTCTATTATCTAGGTACAATCACTTGAGGATGCATAGAATAAGATGTTATTGGAATCAACATGTTGTACAATGGGCCCTATATGCATTAATATTCATACTCTGGTAAACAATTACCTTAATTTTTTAATTTTTTGGGGGAGTTATTTTATGAACCTCAATTGTACAACTCATTCAAATAATCTTAAAACTCAAGATTGAAGGTGGGGCCTATGCTAGGATCATATAAGGTAAATTAATCACTATAGATAAACTGATAGATTTAATTTGTTATATTTAGTAATATCAATTTCATACTCTTAAATATAAAACTTTGATAGTGTA
>JARHVA010003469.1:0-172500 GCA_037957365.1 Torreya grandis | reverse complement strand
TTTTTTTAATTCCATACAAGTGCATATACATGTCTAATTTTTTTTTCATGTTTTAATGTATACTGGCACAATATTTACTTTCTTCAATCTAATACATTTGTATCTAATTTTACATTACAATATCCACAATGTAGAAACAAATTCCACATTTTTAGCCATTAGAAGTATTGAAATAAATAAGAGTGTACTATTAAGTTCAAGTAAGTGAACCAATACCCATTATTGAAAGTTTTCCTTGAAATATTTAACAAGATAATGCTAAATACATGACTGAAGTATTGATAAAATAAATATGAAAAAATATATATATTTGTTTGGTGATCTAATTTTAGTAATTCTTAGAACTCCAAACAATAGTCCTTCTACTCCCGATACCAACAACTTCCTTCGAAGTGGAACAATATCTAAAAAGTCAACCAATATAATAATTATTTAAAAAAAAAGAAAGATGCTAATATTTTATTAAAATTAAATTCTTTCCATCATAAAAACAATGTAATAAAAATGTTTAAGTATTTTTTTCTAATAGTACATGTTTATCAAAAAATTGTGATTCATCAAACAAACTAAAAAACATCAAAAAATGTTGGAAAAGTACCAAAAAATATTTATGTTTAAATCTAACTTAGTATAAGTGTATTTGAGAACTCAAACAAATATGAATGAAAACATTTAACTTTTAATAACATTAGATAGTAATGCAATTGTTAAAATTCTCAAAAAAACTATTTTATATAAGTAATGTAAGCTCAATTTAATTTATCATCTTGTTCAACACTTGTCATAGATAAATTAGCTTCTTTCAAAAAAAATACTTACATTATATGCATCTCCAATCAAGGTTAGTTGTGTAAATAATGTCACCATAATCCTTTTTTAATTTTTAAAATATTTTTCATAAGAAACCTTTGTGAAAACATTATAAATTTCTTCAAGTACACTTTATTTATTGGGTTGACTACAATAGAACTTTAAAAATTAAAATAAATTCTAATTTCCTTCCAAATCATCTCCAAATTCTTAATAAATATTTCTTCATTAATTTCATAATGCTCAAAACCCCAACAAAATAAATGGCATACCTCCAATTTAGTTGTTATAAATAATTTTTTTGAAAATTTTCTATGTTAATATTTATATCAAATAGAGATAAAAAAATTTATTTGAAAATGTGCAGGCACAACCATTAAAAACTAGGTGAAATATCCTCTTAGTTGTATGTAATCATTATTGACTTAGAATGTGTTATTATTTTTAAAATAATTTTTTGAATTAAAAATTATTCTAAGTCAAAAACAAGTAATTGTTTTCTCTAAAACACTGTATAAAATAATAATATTGAGATTCAGTTTTACATTGAATATTTTTTTTTAATGTAATCGTAACTTGCTAGTTAATATTTTGCCTACATTCCTATGAATCTATATAGATTTTACATTGTCCCCAGTCAAATGTACACAAAAAATAAAAGTTACAACTATTTAACTATTTAAAAATAGAATCAAACCAACATTGGGAAGTAATAAATATTTTAAATATTGATAAGTAATAATAAACCATATTTATAAATAAATTGTGATAATTGATGGTGCATGCTTTGTTGTAGTTTATGTGTTTACTGAACCCAATCACATGTTCTATTGAGGTTCATATTGTAAATTATGTGTGTCATCTATTTGTTTAGTTGTATACCCTTGATTTGAAGTTGAGCATTGATTTAATTATAAATCATCATTAATTTTTAATTTATGTTCATCATTTTTTGTAATGGCTTAATAGTTTATACCACAATGACACATACAAATTTAGAATAGGAATCTATAAATTATTTCAAATGGGTGGCTGCTCATTCTCAAATTCATGGAGAATTATATTATCTAAGAACATGTGGTCATTTATTCTAAAAAATAACTCTATGTATATAATTTAGTGTAGTATATGTCACGATCCAAATTATTAACTTTAACTATGAAAATAATTTATTATACTACATAAGTTTTATGATATTATTAAATAATGTATTACCCATAGGTATAGTGAGATATTTGTAGTAATTTTTAAACATCATATCTTAATTTTTATTTTACACTATGGATATCAATGAAGTCATGTTCAAACTTGTGAAAATTTGTATCATATTTATGCCTCCATAAAGCATTAAAATAGAAGATGGATTTGTGTTACATCTTGTGAACATGTACTCATATATATATATATATATATATATATATATATATATATATATATATATATATATATATATATATATATATATATATATATATATATATATATATATATATCATACTTAAATGGATGTTATGATATGATAATCCCAATACAAGTTGGCTTTACAATATCTAAGAGTTTGGTGTGTGACAAGTAAAGGTTTATTCCCACTTCTTTATTAATATTATATTTTGAATTATGGACACCATAAATGCTAAATATCACTAAAAATCCATCAAATACACAGTAATCATTCAAAATCCTATGGCATCCTTAAAAAGATATTGTATTCTTGTTTTTAGCATTTTTCATGTAGATGTATACCTAATTATGAAACAAGTTTTGAGCACTAGAACAAGAAATATGAACACATAATTTATTACACTAGATGTAATGCAGGATAGTAGATCTATAATATAAATTTGTGTGATATCAGTCATAATGTTGCAAAATCCTAAAATAACCACCTGTGGACTTAGAGAATAAATATGGTTTTCTAGTGCTTCCAATGTTCTACCTAGTAGAAAAAGAAAAACACACTGGTATGTCCAATTTTTTTCAAAACTATTCAAAATATCTTGTTCAAATGCCTCTATGCAAACATAAAAATAGTTTACATTAATTAGACATATAGAGTAATTAAATGAATAATTTTATTTTTATTTATTTTATTATTATTTAAATTGAATTTAATATTTCAATTACCTTATATTTATTTGCCTTATCATGGCTAGAATCACAGTTTTGTGGTATTATTTCCATGATCCACATCACTTTGGTTTTGTACAATCGATTAATAAATTTTTTTGTAAACCATGTCTTATTAGCCATATTTTTGAGCATCCTATGAAAAAGTAGCAGACAAAAACATAACAATAAATAATGTAGTGTTAAAAATGTAGCATGATAAAAATGTAGTATGATAAAACATCATGAGGATATAACATAACAAGGAAAAAATTTAGCAGTATTAGTAATGTTATGAAGGTGACATAAATTTCAACTAAAGGTCCGAACTCATAAAATCACATTTTCCTATGTTATTTTTCTCATAAATTTGGTGCATTACTTTTCCACCATTAAACGTTAACTATTATCACCAAAATTAACTAGACAACAAATAAACAAAGTGATAATCACTAAAATGTCCCAATTATGCTCTTAATGATTTTTTTTCATCATTACCAATATCACTACATTTTTCCTTGCTATGTTTTGTCCTTGCAACATTTTTATCATACTACATTTTTGTCATACTACATTTTTACTACTACATTTTTATCCACTATGTTATCATATAGAGCCATATTTTTTGTTTGAATATACTAATTATCTACTATATTATGGATTTGATAGAAAGAATACAAGTAGGCCTTTTTTAATTTAGTCATGAAAATAATAAAATGCATAGTATGTTAGGAATTTTTTTAAATTTTTGATGGTATGTTGCCCATTAATAATATAAAATTTAGTTTTAGAATCATGTAATTCATGCTCAAACTCAATGTTCAATATATCACTAGTTGGTTTTTTTCATGGGAAGCAATATTTCCTTCAATTGAAGAGGCATAATATTACACAGTATAGAGTTAAGTAGTAGATTAACTTTTTTTAAATCAAGATATAATACTCATATTTAAAAGGATCATGGTGGAAGCATTCAAATGCAATATTAAATGATTTTAATTGAATATGAAAAATTTAATCTCTTGAGATGTTGAATATTCACTTTTATTAAATTAGTTTTTATCTTTATTCGATATAGTTTTCTCCCTTGTAGATGCCCTTAGATTTTGAATGTGTGGAACTAAAGTTTATTTTTCTATCTTGTATAATATTTTCCTCCACTTATATGTAAATATTTTTGAATGATTTTTGTGGAATTGACCTCTGATAGTTGACCATATTCCTATCTTATGTAGAATGGGCACATGCCCATTCTTAAAATTTATGAATAAAATGAGAAAAATGACTTATATTCTTATTGTTGTGACAAACACACCCTCATTTTAGAAAAAAAAACTAAAATGGAGACCCACCTACTCACATAAAATATCAAAGCATAATTTTGAGCATTATCCTAAGTTTATTAGTTAAATATAATATTCAATTAAAGTTTTGGATTAACTATTTGTGTCATGCTAGATAAAAGTTTTTAGATGGTCTAAAAGGACTAATTTTTTAATCTTTTTAATAATCCTTTATTTAAAAGTGATTAGGACTAAATTGAATGTGTCTATGTGATTGATAGACCCATGTGTCTCAATTCCACACACTTTGAATAAATTTTCATCCATGCATGACTACTCAAGACTCTTCACAACAAACTGACTCACATTATGTGGTTAGGTAGAAACCTATGTGTCATGGTACAGATAAAAATGGTGTTTGAATCAACCTAAAATAAATTAAAGTTACTTGCAATGGATTTATCAATATCACAAATATTTTTATAAAAATAATATATAATGCTTCTCATTCTCATAGCCTCACACATCTAATTTTAATGTCTAAGCACCTAAGGTTCCATGACTCTATATAGTGTTTCCATGTGGTTTCACTTCACATCCTCACGGGTCCAACTTTAAAAGTATTAACTACAAAATTTTGTGACAATGTAATAATGTGTCAATAAACCATGTGTCTAGTTCTTTTAGTGTGGGGCATCCAAGTAAAAAATTCCATGTACACAAAGTGATTCAAATTTATATAATCATGCCACATGTATCAATATCACATAATTAAGGAGTAATTACACCATGAAAATTAACTCAAAATTAATTACATCTTGTTCATGGTATTGTGATATACTACCACTTATCTCTCCCCACTATCAAGGAAACACATCTACCCTATTAGAAAGCCTACATATGGAGCACTAAAAAATGTAATAGACATTAAAAAGGGTGAATAAATTATAGATAAATGTAACAAGTCGACACATGTCAAATAAAGGCTCCTGTGAAGACTTTGACATTTGAAAAAAAAAAATTATGTGTTGGCTTTTGAAAATATGTCATTGAGCTTTGGAGATGATATGGTGCTCATCCAAGCCTATTTATACAAAGATACATTCATTATAAAAAGAGATGATTTTTGAAAGAAAATAAAATAAAATATGTTTTATAACTATTCATGAATTAGGAGGCATAAAACACACATCAACATTTCATAAGTTAAGAATACATGCTTTTTTTCTCATAATTATCAATTAACAAGCTAATATTACTATCTTGTATTGAATGGGCACATCCACATTGGACTCTGATAGTTGATAAATTTATTATCTTGTGTAGAATGGGCACATGTCTATTATAAAAAAGATAATAAAAATATGAGCATCAGATACCTATTTTTTAGATTCTTATGTAGAATGGGCACATACCCATTATTAAAAATATTAAAATATTGATTATTAATTGATAATTACCTAAATTTTTATATATTTTATTGTGATCAACACACCCCCATGTCTAATCAAAATAGGGACCCACTTAATTAAGAGTGAATCACTATGCACTACTTATAGGGACCCACAAAATGTCATGTACATTTATCATATTAATTTTTAATATACATTAGATAGTTATGGTAGCCATAAACATTATACGTTCACAATAATAATAATAATAATTCATGTAGCCATTAATAATACACAATCATATAAAAAATATTCTATATTATATAATAGTTTATAATAACATGACTATCAAGGTCATAAGGTGCTTGAGGTGATTATAATGCTACAAACTATCACTACTATTCCTATTATATGCCCAACATTATTTTCTTATCTATTTATTTACTATCATCAATCTCACAACATTTTTATTCAAACTAATTGTTCCTCTCCTTTTTTTTTTATAAAGATTGCCTACTTTCCTTTTATAGGGTTATACTAGCTTTACATTCCATATGATAGGTTAACCGTCACTAATTAGTTAATGTGGAACTTTTATCCATGTCAACTAACTTGACATAAGCTACCATAATAAACTACTTCATATATATTTTCACGTTTTAGATTTGTTTCATATGAGAAAGCTATTTGTGTTGTACTCATCCTTGTCCTTTGAGGCACTTTATAGTTTTCTTGATGCAATTAAAACTTATGCATTCTCCCCTATATTTCATTTTCCACATGTATGTCCACATCCTTCTCCTTTTTTTATTTATTACCTAACCTTATCCAAAATAAATATTGTTTAATTTGCATTATGCACATCGAATTAATCTCCTCCTCCATACAATGGATTATCCTAAGGAGTTTGACTCTTTGTTATCCTATACATTTTAAATTACATGATCCCTTATTTTTTGAAGGGTGCATTTATTTCATGTTGTTTCCTATTATTCTTAGTTGTGATAGATGAAACCTAATTTATGCATCATCCACACATATCCTACTCACATGAGTCCTCATATAGAGTGAACCTAGATTTCCCTCAAAAGTGTAGGTGCCTTTTGAAATGGATATAGCCATAATGGATCACTAGTTCCTTTTCCATGGTGATCTTCCTTATGACTTCCCTTTATGTTAAGGTGGGTCTAGGGATACACTACTAAGTATAGTAGTTCAAATACTATATATCTCCTCACATTATCATGCCATATTATTTTCTCTTTTAAGTCTTGCCATCCCATAGGCTTGCAGCTCCACATAATCCATTACATGTTCTCTCTATGAAGTATCCAATATTATATAGCATATATTTGCACTCATTATTTTTTACTTCATCTTTTTCTCTGGATCTACTCATAATTTCTTGTATGTACCCATCTATGCTTGATGGAGGACCTTGAATCTCTAATAAATCATCTCCCATGCTCTCCACATTTTACTCATTTGTGCTTAATGGAGGGACTATATTTTATTAATTTTTTATTAATTTATTTCTTTGATCATCTAACTACTTGTTCTACTCTTCAACCTTTCTTGATAACTACCTCAAGAGTTGGCATATCCATCTAATTTTGCTCAATGTTGTAGCCTCATTTATTGGATGTCACACCCACACATACATTAAGTACAAAATAATAAATAATAAAACATTGTGTGGGATTTTTATATTTTCATCTTTTCATCTCCATAATGGAAGCTCCTCGGCTCCTTATTAAGCCTCTTGGCTTAATGTTTCACTCTCCCTCTATGTCTATACCTTAAAATTTTCACTCTTTTTGTAAGAGCTTTTAGATCTCCCTCTATGGCATCTCATCCACAACTATCTCAACTACATAGTGTTTAGATGTTACCTCTATTAATCTCAACAATAGCCATCTTCAATAAAAAAATTCTCTTAATCAACAGACCCCCATTAACCATAACTCATTTTAACAACCTTATTAGTGCATTGAATTCCTCTATTTATAGTTTTGAGGGTTAGTTACTAGATGATATATTTTTTGGGAAATAATTTGTCTTGTTAGGACTTTGGTTCCCATTTTTATAAACACCTTTCTTTCAATCATGTGGTTGAGTTATATCAATAACTGATCAACTTTGACATTCAATGTCTAAGTCATATCTTGATCCACTCAAACTTGTAAATAATAAATTACATTGTCTTTTAATTGAGTATAAATATAAACTGCATAATCATGTAATCATATTAGGTAATTTAACATCTACAAACATAATTCATAATACCATTAGTGTTTAACGACATCCCACATAATAAAATAAAAAACACTAGTAAAAAAGAAGATATGAATCTTTTGAAAATTTGATAGTAATATTGTATTTAGTTTTAGTAGTGAATTTAATGAAAAATAGATCCATCCATCCATTTTCATATCCCAATCATGTAATTGAGATATATATTTGACTAATGTTGTTCTTGACTGAACTAATTTAGTCAATAAAGATGTTCTTTGAATATTTTTAGTCGATAACATTCCTAATGGATTTGATTCTATTAATAAAGACATTACTTGAAAGCCTCCCTCCTAATTTCATATACAAAAAACATCTAAATTTTCTTGTAATAATATCCTTTATGATGACCAATATAAGAAATAAAAAATACTACAAACTGGCCTCATAGATATTGGAGATTTGAGGTATGGGCATATTAACATGAGTGAATTTTAGAAGAGGATGTAAAATGAAAACAAAACCCCCATTTCTCAAAGTATCTTTGAGAGTGGGATTTCACATGTAGTTGGTTTTCCCACCTCAAATCAATGCACTGACCTAGAACTTTCTTGTTCTAAATACTACAATGAGGAAACCAGATAATTAGGGTCTTATAAAGATGAAGTAGATGTAAAATTGGATATTCAATCAATAAATGTTGTCTTTAGGATTATTAAAATGGAAAAATATGTTGAAATGAAAAAAAAAAATTGTGAAGTTAATTTTGAAAAAAATAAAGACACATGCAAGAAAGTAATAGCTCAATCATGGTGTAAAGACAATAGGAAAGAAGGAGCCAAATTGCCTCAAACCTTTTATATATCTAATTTATGAAATTAAGTATCTAATATCATAACACTCTTAAGCATAGTGATGGGTCATAATGAAATTGACACATTCCAAAAATACATGTGTATGTTCATCAATATAATTTTTTATGGGATGAAATTCATAGATTGGTTTTATATTATGATCAATAATCTTCATGAAAAACTGACAAATTTGGAGTCAATTTAGTAGTTCTTCATGACTTCTTACTTTTTTATTTCCATTGTAACCTTGAATTCATGGCTTGGAATCATAGCTAATGGAACATTAACATCTATAAAAAATATATATGAATATTATCCACAATTAATTCTAAAATAAATAAATAAATATTTAATGAGGGTGATTAGTGCTTTCATAATATTGATTGTAAGAACATAGAAATTTACATTTCAATGATAATTTATCTTGAATTTGTTGCTCTAGTTATGAAATATGATTGTTATTTCATACATTTCATAAAAGTTACATATATCAAGATTGGTGATTTGTTGGTATTCATTACAAACTACCCTATTTTTCCAATGATAAAATTGTCTTGATTGAGGTAGGTAGATGATGCAGAGGAAACACTAAACAACTCACAATTTGTTCTTATCTCCTTCTAACTTGTTCATGTTTTTACAAAAGCTCATAAAAAAGCTTATTCTCATTTCAAGGTTTAGGTTTCTAATAATTTATAGGGTTTTTATGATTATTATCATGATAATTCAATCCCACTTTGATCTCACAACTAACTCACATACTCTCTCAAGATCAATTTCTGACATACATAACTTCTTTCACTTTGACAAACTATCTTGTAGCCTTTTTTTGGCCTTTTGCAATTATACAGACATGCACTCTTTGAACTTGAGAAAATAATGTTATATAATGACACTATCTATATTTTTATATCCCTCTATGAAGTTTCTTATCTAAAATATACTCATAGGTCACTTTTTCATTCCCTTTTAAGGCTATGTGTAGGCCTAATTAGGCCTCTTTATCCCTAGTTTAGACACAGTTGCCTATATCTATATGCCACCATACTAAACTAGTTCAAAAAAATAAAAATCTATTAGTAGACATAAATTTTTTATCCAATTATAAATCTTGACAATTTTTCACTAGTGAAAACTCCTATAAGATCAATTTCTGTCTAGAAACCCTAGCATAGGGTTAGGACTGACTGTATAATCCCAAGAAGGGCAAATTTGAATTATTAAAATTATAAAGAGATTTCAACCTATTGTGATGGTTGACTAGGGTTTTTCTATCCACTATGCAACTTTTCCAATCATTATATTTCCATCTTCATGCCTTTATTCAATATATATCTCATGTTCTTAGTCTAACTATGTGTTAGAACATAGTCTCTTATAGGGTCTGAGTATAAAGTGTAATCAAATGTATTGAGAAATAAATTAAAACTTCACACAAGAGCATTAAAATATAAATTATCACTATGTATATGTGATCAAATCATTCTCAATAGATTCCTTCTCACACACAATGTATATTTAGTCTTCTTCAACATAAAGTATAGGAACATAGGGTATGCAAGTTGAAATTTTCACAAAGACTTTGTATCCATTTAAATAAATTATTGAGAACCTTCATAAAACATGTATAAAACTCACTAAATACATAATGAGCCTCAAAATTATATATTTATTGAGTCTTTATTCATTGATCATTCATACACAGTCATACTCCAATGTACACATGTAAGAAATAGGGTTTATAGTCACCTTCTAGCAACCATGTGGAATTCAATTCTTGTTTTCTTAGACCTTTAACACCTTCATACATTAATTAATCCTTCTCTCTAATATCCAATACATTTTTATGACCTATAACTACTCTAACTACCTTTAGACCTTTCAATGGTCACAAAAAGGCTACTTTGAAACATAGAAAGTATACACCAAGTTTTTTTTTCCATACATAGATGATCTAAGGCTCATGGTATATACACATGGTGTCTTCATTAATATCCTCTTAAAAATATAAATACTGAATCATCCCTCAACACACATAAAACTCCTAAACTATGTATGATTCACAAATTAAAAAAATTCAAATTATTGAAATTGGTGGGAAAATACCAATTTTAAAATCTAACCTACCTAAGCACACCTAGAGACTTGGATAAGATTCCTAAGTGTCTATTATGACTCATAAAACTCTTCAAATACCCTAAACATTTTATTTGACCACTAAACATCTTGATCAATCCTAAATTTTCTAAACAAACACAAGCCAAGTAATGATGCTCCTCCATCATACTACTAAGGTGCAAAATAAACTTTCCATGAAAGTTTAGATAGCTTTTAGTGACTTTTTCCTTAGTATCTCTCTCTATTCTTCAAGCTAGCTATGCAATGTCACATCCTCCTATATCCCAAGTCCTATGAATAAAATATATACCTCTTTATTCTTTGAATAAGGCTATATTATCTCTTTCTTTGAGGTTACCTTTTTGAATATTGATCTCCAACCTAATCATATTCAATATCTTGTTGTTCTCATGAAACAAATCTACACATAGAACACATAAGTTAAAAATAACAACCCCTTTCTTATCTTATAAGAATACACACCCTTGCACTCTTATGTTTATCCTTTTTATGCTTAAATTTGCTACCTTTAGCACTATTCATTATTATGTCATCTTCTAATCTATAGTACCATAAATGTCTTGAATTTCTTCCTTGCTCTCTATCTAATGTTCATTATCTGTTTGATCAATCACTTCACTTTCCATAGCAAACTCTCTCAATAAACCAACCTTCTTAACAAAGTTTTCTGGATACTCAATGTTTTTATTAAGTATAAGCGACAAGACAAGTCTACAAAAATCCTTTCCAAATGTTCATTTGAAAATAAATGATCAAATTGGGCTAAATATAATAACTCTTTATTGATTGCAATTAACACCTTAAAATTCTTGTCAACTACTACATCCTTTTCTCTCATTTCTTTGGTAATTTCTACTACACTGTCTTCATCTTGGCACTTGTTCTTAGATGAAACACTCTTGTCATCAATGTTATGACTATTTCTTATTAGTAGATATTCCTTGTCACCAAACATCATCACGCTAATTTTTATCTCCTTCCATGCTTGGCTATCTTTCAATGTAGCTAATGTATGCTTGAGGTCATCATTCTCAATGGTGTATGTATTAGCTCTACCATCATGCATATCTATTCTATCATACTACCATGGTATACCAAGGATGATATGACACACATCAATAGGAATTACATCACATAATACTTTATCCTTATAACTACCAATATGCAAGTCTACATAGCATTGTTCATTCACTAGGACTTGATGAATTTTTTGAATATAAGAGACTTTGTAAGGACTTAGATACTCTTTTCTTTCCAATCCTAGCTTATCTACCATAATGGAAGACCCAAGATTATCCATAATATCATTATGAACTATGAGATTACAATGTCTACCTTTACTTTTTCACATGGTATTGAACATGTCTTCCTTTGTGGTGGCTCTTTCTCCTCATGGTTTGCCTTCAACATAACTCTCCTCATCAATAAACTCTCTCCTATTTCAAGTTATTCTACATGGTTTGGTAAGGAATCCACACTTTCCTCTTCTTATTGAACCACTTTATTTCTAATTTCACTCCAATAACTACCTATTTGAATTTCTTTTGTACACTCATATGATCTATGTCCTAAAAATTTATTAGATTTGAAGCACTTGCCAATAAACCCATGGTATCCTTTTCCTCTACCATATGATCTTCCACCTCTATATCCATAACCACCTCTACTATATTAAATTGAGATTTCATAACTACTACCAACTTCCTTACTTTATATTTTCCACTAAATTCTATTACCTAGTTATCCTCATACTTATTGTTGACCTCTACCTCTGTACCTCCTTCCTCTACCTCTATTTTGTTGACATTTCCTTCTAGAAAACTTTTCCTCTACTTTAAATGCAACTTGATAAACCTCCTCTACTATTCTTGGTGACAAATATTTTATCTCATCTTGAATGATAAACTTCAATCCATTGATGTATTTATAAACATTTTTTGCATCCCCCTCTATGTGTCCTGCTTTGATAGTTAGTTTGTAGAATTACTATGTGTAATCTTTCAATATCATGTCCTTTTCTCTCATATTTTTTAAACTCCCAAATAATTTAGTCTAATAATCTTTAGGAATGAATTTTCCCTTCATCTTGGCCACCATTTTATCCAATGACCTTATCTTTTATTTACCCATTCTCCTTCTTTATTCCTATATTCCATCCCACCATAGGGATGCATGACCCTTCAACCTTGTCACTAAAAAATTCACCTTCTTTACCTCATTCACCTCTTCATAATAAAAATACTTTTCCATGGTTGTGATATAATATATATGTAATGAAAATTGCATCATATTTATAAATCAATCCTAACTCAGAGAAGATAGATCCTACTTATACTTCCAATTGAGGATAGATTAGATAATCAAGGTCATGTCCAATATGGATCCACTAGACCTATCCAAGGGATCTCTTACCATAATAATATTAATAAGGAGGGTTCCAAATCCTTTAATAAAGAAAAAACATGCAATAACACTAGCTAAGTACTATGTTTTCATATTCACTATACTAATAACAAGTAAATCAAAACACTAATCGAGTGCTCACTAAAGCTTATATCACAAAGTGGGGGTAATAAACACAAAAAGTAAACATGCATATAATAAATATAGCATGTCAATGTATATGGAATCCTAATGCATTGAAGATAAGTACAAATTCATATCTATCTACTCTTATGGAAGAACAAAGTTAAGAATACTTACCTTTGAAAATGAACCCATTGAGCCTCAATCTCTCCCTTGGCCAAGGTGCTTCACAAGAAGTTATTGTGGTATGTAATGATGACAATGATAAATCAGATCTAGGATATACAACCTATTGATACATCCAAAAGACTTATCCACAATACAAGATCCCTATCTCCAAAGAAAGTATGAAACATTAAGCTTGCTCATCAATTAGAATGGTGGATAAGTAGATGTGAAATATATCTTACTTCATATTTTCTCTTAGAAATGGTGAAATTATTATGTTTATATAAGTAGATATAACCCTAAACCCTTCTAAAAAATTTTGTCAACAAGGTCGACCTAGTTGACCTAGTATCATTATTGGCAAAAACTCACTAGGTCATAGACTAGGTTAGTTAGGAGCTGACCTAGACCCTAGATAATTTTTGTCAATAAGAGTGCAAGGCTAACACAACTAACATGGTCATGTAAACTATAAAAAAGGGTTTTAGGTTAGGAAAAGGGATAGTGAAAGTGATGAAATATTAGAGGAGTGTGCAAAAGAGAAGGTGAAGCTAAGGGGAATGGTATTTATAAGACAAGTGTGTAGATAACAAGTGTTAAAAGTGAAAACAATACTATGAAGCTCCAATTGCCTGCCCACCCCTTTCATGGTACACCCCTTAAGGCATGCACTTAGAGATATTAAAAATGAATGGGTTCTTGAAAGATAGAGAGTGTCATTATTTGATATAAGTTTGAAAATATTATTTGTATCCATATGCCCCAATCGAAGATCATCACATGTCACATAGGTGCAGCATGGGATAGTGTTTTGGGAAAAGAAAGTATAGTCAAAAGCAAATAAGATAAATGAAAGGAAAGAATTGAAAAGGACATACCTTTACTTACCTTAGTGTTGTAGATAAAGAAAGAGATGTGAAGGCATCTAATATGAATAACATTAGGTAAACCTATAGAGATTAGTGAAAAAGAAAAAAAAATTGATATTTTTGAAATATAGTCATTATAATAGCTAGAAATATTCTCTATGATAACAGGATTCTAGAACTTTTTATGATTTGAAAAATGAGTTAGTATAAACAAAGATATAGTCAAAACAAGAAATTTGACAATAAATTTTTGAAGGGTAAATAATTTTGAATAGTAAATATAAATAAGGTGAGAAATAAATCATTTGATATTATTTTCTATTATGATAAAAATAGAGCTCTAAGAGACTTAATGAGAGAAAAAAATCCAAGATGGTAAGGAGATGATATCTAAGTTGAGGAGGATGCATAGTGGCCACAGTGAGTGCAACATAATTAAGTAACTAAAAATTACAAATTTTTGAAAGTTTTTATTTGAAATTGAATGTTTAATAGAAATTTGACAATTGGGCAAAATTTAAAGACTAGAATGAACCCTAGGAAAGTTTTAGGGAAATTAGGGGTCAAAGAAATAAATACCCAAGGCATTTATGACAATTGGTCAAAAAGTCATCAAAATGAAACAAAAAGGTTGACCAGCTCAACCTAGTTGGTAGAAAAGAAAATTTTGAGTGGGTTGACTTAGTCAGTCATGGCTGACTTAGTTTGTTGAATAAATGGGTTGACATATTACTATATGGCTGACTTAGTATGTTTTCTAAATAGTTGATATAGTACTATTGAGGGAAAAAGAGGGCCAACATAGTTTGTTAAGTTTAAGGTGGCCAATTTAGTACTATATGGATGACATAGTTGGTTTTTAAGTGGTCAATATAGTACTAAAATGAGAAATATGGTTGATATAGTACTACTAAGCCACAGGGTAATCATCTTAATATTGAAAGGGATGACTTAGTTTAAAAGGAAGTCAATTTGGTAAAAATGAATAAATTAAGGTAAATTAGTTTATTTTTATAAAATTTTGATAGAATGTATTTTGACTATAAATAGCATGGAGGTATAATACATCTTTTGTTGTTTTATTTTTACATAAATACCAAAGATTTTAGTGATCAGTAGATGCATCATGGCTACCTAATCTACTAGAGCACTTGATAGATTTAGATAGAGATATATTAGTTGTGTTGGGCTTGGGAGGTATCATGGAGATTTAATGGATCCCACTTAGTGTTGATCTTATGGTCATGTTCTTGGGAGCTTGGGACTATTTGACCAACACATTTAGATTGGTGGTGGATGTGGATACCATAGAGGTTAGTATAACTTTGGAGGATGTCCATGAATTACTTGGACTTCCTATAGGGCAACACCAGTGATAACAAGGACACTAGATGGTTAGGAGGAGAGACAATAACTAGTCTGATGGGTGATGTATTTGAATAGGATTTACCTAGGGATAAGGGTGAGTCTAATTGATGTTTATATTACATAGATTATGGATATCCAAAAAGATGTGATATGGTGTTGATAGCATGAGTGTTATGTCACAACTCAGATGGTAAGGTATCATTATATTCAATATCCTTGTACTAGTCCTTATTAGATTAGGTGGCACTTTATCAATTGGGTTCTATCATCTAGGTTCAGCACATGCATGATATGTATGGGATGATGTCCAAAGGGAAGAAGACCATGGGACTATTGGTACTACTAAGTGATTAGATATATGATATTTTATCAATGTAATGGTCAACTAGGTTACCCCATATGGTCAATGATTAGTTTCCTTAGGTTTTGAGATGGAGATAAGATCTGGTGGCATAGGCAATGCCCCATATTATAGTGTTATAGATGATCACATGAGGAAATATTATGTTAAAATCTTATGCACACATTGTGATAGTTTGGTTGAGTTGAGAAACTATGGTATGAGGTTTAGCATTAGTGCATATCATGGGCCACTACACCTGGTGGGTAGAGATACATCGAGTGGTATGTTTGCTAAAATAGTTTGGACTCTCTCATCTAGTGGATCCTATAGTGGTGTATATATATTGGGATTAACATGTGAGAGAGTTGAAGAGGAGAGGAGGAAGAGGAGGAGGAGTACCAATCAAGAGACTAGAGATCAGACCATGGCATATAAGATCATGGACTAGTTGAGCATGATAGTTGGTAGTTAGAGAGGGTATGGATGTGGATGCAAGAGTGCCATAGGTACCATAGCTATCACCATAATAAGAGGAGTATAAATCACCTCGGTCACACCATTGACGAATGTGTTAGTGATGGATTAAAGAAGAGGGTGGTCATTTAAGATGACCCATCAATTAGCCTAGGGTAGAGATGGTCTATAGAGGCACCATTAAGGAGAGGCCTAAGGCACGCATCGGTAGTAACCCTAGGGTTTGATTTGATTGGGAGGCATCCCATAAATGAGGTGCTCAAGAGATGAGATAATAGAGAGATTATGCTTAATGAATGAGTAGATGGGGAGATAATGATTGGTAACATTGGGATAGATGATAAATGTTATAATTTTTAGTCATTGATATAGATTTCTAGTTGTATATGACTATAGATAGATAAATTTTGAGATGTATATGTGATCTAATATCTTTCTAGTTTGAATTTTTTAGATACTAAGGATGAGGAGGAGGTCATATGGGGATCCTTGGTGATGGTATCACACCATGATATTTTAGATAGGGTGATAACACCATACAACCCCACAACATTGGTTGATCCCATGGTACCATCTAACCCAGCTTAGGCAAGCTAGTTTAGACTAGTGGGGGATGATGCAAGGTAGTTATAGGCATGTGGAAATGGGTTACATCCACCAAAAAGGGTGGGAGTAAGAGAGGCACATGCTTGGTAGGCCTTGGTTTAAGAGAGAGTCATGCATATGGCTACCACTATCTAGTTAGGATAGATATAGGCCAAGGTGGCCAACCTATAGGGACATGTGGTAAGATTGAGATCTCAAACAACCTCTTGACAACATTATATTCAAAGGGCATAGTCTGAGGCATTTATTGGTATCATGGCTAGGCCATGAGATGGACATTATGGGGCCCAACCTTAGAGTTAGAGTGATGTATTTCTATACTTTGTATTAGAATACATGATATATATATATATATATATGTATGTATATATATATATGTATATATATGTATGTATATATATATATATGTATATATATATGTGTGTGTGTGTGTGTGTGTGTGTGTGTGTGTGTGTATATGTATATATATATGTATATATATATGTATATATATATGTATATATATATATATATGTATATATATATATATATATGTATATATATATATGTGTGTGTGTATATATATATATATATATATGTATATTATATATATATATATTGTTTTGATAGTTAGATGTTGATCTCATGAGTTATATTTTGGTTGTGGTTGTGGATGCATAGATATATTTCTTTCTAGCACATGTATTTTACTTTTATTGTATATGTTATAGGAAATATATGTGTGGTGTTTTATTTTCTATCATTATGTAGTACACATGCATGGTTAAAAATAAATAGGAAAAAGACTTGGAAAAGTATAATTAATCAAAAAAAAAAATGCACTACACACTATATCACAATGGAAAATGTGTAATAAAAAAACATGACTAAGTATTATAAACCAAAACAATGTGGTAAACAAGAGGGCAATATGTTTTTAAACCATGAATAAGATTGGCACCAAATTGAAACAAGTTATTTCACACTAAATCATGATGGAAATTATGAAAATAATCTAATAAAATGAAAAGCATGTAAAGGAATAATGGTATTAAAAACAAATCAATTAAGTCAATCAATCATACTAAATCATGTTGGTAAGTATAAAAGATAAAAAAAATTGGTAAAAGAGTATTAAATTAATCACATTAATTCAAGTTGATAAGTATGAAAAACTTAATAAAAATGGTTGGATTCTTACATGCAATCAGAAAATAAAAAGATAAAAGTGAAAGATTAAGTAAGCATAAAACATACTAAATCAATATGGGAAGCATGTCAACAATGTGTACCTCATAATCAATCACATCTTATCTCATATTTGACACATGTAATTTTATTTTGACTTAGATTTTTGAATTTTTTTGTGAGGAAGGCCAAGTCTTATCCATGGCCTTACACTACAACTCATAAAGGGAACACCAATGAGGTGGAACTAATGTGAAAATAAGGTAAAAGGGGATGTTTGGAATGGTAATTATGAAAATTTTGTTAATTTTTGAGGAAGACCTAATCCTATCCATGGTCTTATAACAAAACTCACAAATGGAATCCCTAGGGGGAGTGATTAGTGAACAAGGCAATATTTCTCAAAGGGAAATATTAGGGTTATAGGGAATGAAAAAGAAATGTAAGATGATTAACTTAGGCATCTTATGAGAAGACATTATGAAACATGAGGCACACTAAGGACATGAGAATCCACTAAGAGACTAGTGACCATAAGTATATATAGGATACCTATTCACAATAGGCAAAAATATATGTAGGAAAATAAGTGTGGTACTAAGTGTTTCTATCTATTTTTTATTTTTCCTAAGTGTGAAAAGTAGAAACTAGTTATGAAGGGTGTTGAAGAAAAACTTATTGAATGTGCACACATTGGATCCAAGTGATTGAGGATAGATCCTCTTTAGCTTGGGAGGATGACCTGTAAATAATAAAACACTAAAATAAAAATGTTTATTAGATAAGTAGATGGGTGGATTTACTAACATGAGCTAGATCCTAGAAGCAAAAGATTTCTAAGAGGCTGTCAATCCACCTACTTTTAAAAAACTAAGTGGTAATTATAAAATAAATATATTTGTCTTTTTTTACTATAAAACTGAAATTAAATACAAAAAATAACATAAAGTTAATTATGAAAACTAAATTCTTTGCTTAGATGGCTAAAATAAAGCAACTATTTTAAATAATGCTAATGCTGAAAATTGGCTAGAATAAAGGTATGGTTTTTGGTTTGGATTGGTTTGATAAAGGTCAAAAGAGTGATTTGGTTGGAATTGGAAAGGGTTTGAGATGGTGAAGGTTAGTTTTTTCAAGAAAACAATAAGGATAAATGGTCAAAAGAGGGGCAAGAAGGCAAAGGGGCAAATGGTCCAAAATGAGGCCAAGAAGGCAAAGGGGCAAATGGCCAAAATGAAGCCAAGAAAGCAAAGGGGGAAATGGTGATCAAGAATAAAAATGAGACATGGATAATAAGATAAAATTAAAATAGGGTGATGAAGGAATAAATTTAAATAATAAGTCCAAAGGGAAAGGAATACATAAATTAAGATAACTAAACGACAAGATTACCTAAATGCTTGAAGATGCTTGTTGATGAAGATTGGCTTATCAATATTTGATGAAGACTTAAAGTAATTTTGGAAAATGTTTGTTTATTGAGATCTTTCTCTTCAAGATGATGACCTCCTTGATGATAACTCCAAACCTATAACACAAATTTTAATAACAAAATACTAACTTCCAACTTCACCTTGGGTGAAGGAGAGGGGGGGTATTTATAGCATTTGATGTGAAGAAACATGCTAAAATAGTGGAACAGTGGAGCCATTCAAATTTTTACAAGTGGGATCATTAACTATTCAAGGATGATGTTGGTGGGGATTACAACTTTGATCATAAGTCTCCCATTTGAGGTTGGTGTTACTCCCACCTTACACATGAGTCCAATTTTGAATGGGAATCATGCACATGGGTTTAAATGAGACCAAAGACTTATCCTCACCATTTCTTGCTTTCATACAAGCACTTAAATGGGTGGCACACCAAATGTGGCATCATTTTCCATGTGGGGGATGAAAATTCCAAGGTGAGGTTGTGGAAGATTCCCATTTTGGTTGATAAGTCTCCCATTTTATCTAAGAAGTAAAAGATGGGTTCCCTTTATCTTTCCCAAAGTCTTAAAGAGGTAGGTATCTCTTTTGAAGTATAATTTCATGTAGAGAAGACAAAATACATGTTTAATAATGATCCCTTATGCAGAAATTTTTCACATTTCAAGGGGGGACTTTTTGATGATAAAATGAGGTCATTAGGCACTTTAGGAAAGGATCCCAAGTGGGGTATGGTGTCCCACATCAAGCCATGTCATTTATAAGCCATGTAATTTCTAAGCCATGTCACTTTCCATATCACCTCCAAATAACATTCCATATGACATGCCATGTCAATTTTCATGTCATCATGCCATGTCATCATGAATAGTGATAGTGGGTCTCATAGTGAATATTGATATTGAATAGTACTTTGGAATAATCCTTTCAAATAGTGATTTTAAATGACATTATGTGACTAGAGGAATAATTATTTGGTTGGATTAAGGGGGGTTTTTGGATGGTTTAAGAAGTTTTAGGGGGTCTTGAGTCATTTAGTTATCAAAAAATGTAAATGTGCAATTTTTTGGTGTCTACATTTTGCCCCTTTTTGTTATGGAGATTTGAATTAACAAGCTACAAAACAAAAAAAATCACTTGGTTGAAGGTTAAGGTGCCCCGATCATGGGAGGAGGTGTTCCCCTTCAAAATAAGAGTTGATGAGGAAAGGTCTAATCAGGTGTAAGTTTGATAAGTAATTGATGGGGAGGCACTAGGTGGTTCTATAAGGTAGTTAGGCATGTGAAAGGCCAATGGGTTCATAAAATATGACTAAGTTCAATAGTCAATATTATTTAGAGACTAAAAGTGCCAATGTTGATAACAAAAAGGTTGGGTTCTAATATAAATGATAAGGTAATCGGTCCCTAACATTAGTCATAGCTAATCGAGTTAGTCTTATCAAGGTTCCTAGACAAGGTCGGTGTTGACTCAAGTATCTAGGGCAGGAAGTGATCCCAAGAAAACAAAAATGGTCTAGTTTTACATGAGGTGGTGTAAATTTTTAAAATTTCAATATGACAAGGTTGGTCATTTTGGTCAAAAGTTATTGTAAAAAACACCAATGTACTGGGTCAAAAGCAACCAACATCAAGGTGGATGTGGTGAAAGCATGGGTGGATTGGGTATGGGTTGGAAGGGGATGGCCAAGCTGACTCCAAATGGACATGGAAAGTGGGCACTACCTACATAGTTCTATGGATAGGAATTCAAAAAGAATATCAAGCCAAATGTAGTTCTTTTGAGGTGAAGGGTGTTGGTTAACGTGGTTGCCCCAATTTGATATGTAGGTAGGTTCAGGTGAAGGACAATGGAGAAAGGCAAGCACTAAAGGGTGGAAAAGATGGATATCAAATAGTTTTTAATGGGTGTGGTAGAAATGGTGGATGATATTACCTAGGATGTAATAGATGATTGCATCCAATATACAAAATGAATCTATAGCCATGGATAAGTAGGTTAAAGCATGAAATTTTGGATACCTTTTTAAAGAAGATAAAAGGGAGAAATATGCTTTACCAAGCTTTGGAAAGTCTAGAACTACTCAAATTTCCATGGTGATCAAATAGGTTCTTTCATCACCATCCAAATAAGATGACATTGTGCACATTACACAATAATGTCATAACAGGCTATGAAAATTTATTATTCAATAGTTTAAGGAAGCAAAGTAGTAGAGTGGGTAAACGAGAAGTGGTGAAGATTTGAAACCTTGACTCTTGAGTCAATGGGGCCCCAAAATAAGTAAGTGTTGAGTTTTCTAGAGAATTTAAAGAAAGATGTTGAGGGGTTTTTGAATATGGAGTGAGGTGAATAATATTATTAACTAATTGAGGGAGAAGGTTGTGGATTTCATACATTAAAGCAAGGGCTATTTCAAGGTGTAAGAATATGTAGTCTGGGAAGGGAGAATCAAGGGGAATTATTGGAAGGTAGGGTGCATGAGAGGTGGTAGATAGCATCCCCATGTGGGTATCCCAAAGATTCCATTTGAAGGTGGTTTTAGTGTTGATTCTAACACCTATAAAGGTCATAGTAAAAGGAGTTAAAAATAGGCAAGATTGGAAGAGGTGGGGAAGGAATTTTCATCCTAATGGCTTAAAAGTGCTCAAGATTATTGGTTGGTCATATGAGCCCACTGTCTTAGCCAATTTTATAGAGCCATAGTATTGGTATATATCTCATAGTAAACCAAAATTGAGTGAAAGACCTTAGAGGTTGTAGCATGCTCAAAATGGGCAAAGGGTTTTAAATGAAAAAGGTGATAGGGAACATGAAGGTAATAGTTTAAGAGGGACAAAAAAGATATCCTAAGCACAAAATATAGAGGCATCAAAGGAATAAAGGGATGCTCCTAAAGTAATGAACCTAGCTAGAATTCATGCATTAAATAAATGGTGTGGAGGGTAAGAGGAAGTAGATAAGGAGAAGTGTGTAAAATCAATACAACTAGTGACTGCACTCTATAGAAGTGGAGGTTGAATTGGATAAAATAAGGGAGATCCAACAAGGGACGAGGTAAAGATAGACCAAGATATTGATGGAGAGAAAATAAAGAGGTCATAGATAAATATAAAGGTGGAGAAGGATGGAAGAAGCCAGGCATGGTCATACAGGTTGAGAAGAGCAAAGAAGGGCATCAAGGGAGACAAAAAAATCAAATAAAATGGAGAAAAGAGAAAAATAAAAGGTAAAATATGGGGGGTGAGAGATGCACTAAATAATGATAGATTGGATAATTGAAAAGGATGGGGAGAGAAGTGTAACAATCTTGAAGAGTAAAGGGAGGATGGTAAATGTGAGAGGCCTTATTAGGTTTGAAAACAAGTCTAAGAAAAGACCAAGGAGAAAATAATTTGGTGATGAAAATGAAAAATAAGGAAATAAATGAAAGAAAAGGAAATAAGAGGAAAAAGGAGTGAAATGAGGACACAAAAAAGATGATGGGAGAGTTAAAAGAAGTAGGTGGTATTTGGACCAAGTAAGCATGGATGATGATGGCTAATGAATAAAGGTAGATTGTGGTTTTGGAGATTAGAATGGGTGGAAAATGGGAAAAGGAGTTAAGAAAAATAATGGGAAGCAAAGAATGGGTGTTAATCAGCTTGTTAGAAAGTTTGACAAGCTGAAAAAGGGTGAGGTAGTGAAGAAATAGGGGAACCCAATGAAAGGGAGTGAGATGAAACTAAGGGATGAAGATCAAGGATGATAAGAACAAAAAGGAAGAATTTAAGTAGGGATAAAAAGCATGAATAATCACACAAAAGGAAAACATAAGTACCAAGAGGGAAAGAGGAAAAGGGGAATGAAAAAGGATAGAAGGCAAAATGAGATAAGAAGAAAAAGGCAATTATGTAAGGCTTCTCAAAGGATAAAGGCCTAGTTAAAAGCTAGTTGTGGAGGGAAAAAAAGATAAAAAGGATGGAAAAAAATCAAACAATAAGAATAGAAAATGGGAAAGGAGGGAAGATTGGTAGAATGGTAGAGAGTAGTGGTACACGTAAATAAAAAGTGTAGCAACAGAAAAAATAGAAAGCCTACAAGATGCATAGTATGATTTGGAATGGGTGGGAAAAAGAGAGTGATAAGGGGGGTATAACAAATAGTTGAGGTTGAGGGGAGATGATTAGGATAGAGAATGAAGTTGAAGGGAATAAAGGGAAAGGTTGATAATAAGGTGAAAGAGATTCGAAAAAATAAAAAGGTGGGTGGGGAAGCGAGTTGCAAAGCATGCACAGGAAAGATGATGGGGAGGCCAACAAAGTAGAGTAGGAGGTGGCTTTATGGGAGATAAGAGGAGCCAATGGGGGAGGTTATTAACCCTTTTATTAAAAGAGATTGACAAGTTGGAAAAGTGATTAAAAGAGATTGATAAGCTAAAGGGAGGGAGTTGGTGAGGGGATGGGTAGAGAAGTGGAGGAAGAGATTTTAGGTGAGAAGGGAAAATAAAGTAAAGGATGTGGTTGATTTGACCTCAATAATTGAGTGCTACCTACATAGTCCAAAAAGACCTCAGGCTATTGTAGGTATCCCAATAATGAGGGAAAAACTTAAGAGGAAGTATTAGATGCTGTTAAAACATAAGGACACTTAAGAAAGAAATCAAAGATTCCTTGATGTAGGATACCCTAAGAAAGAGGGCACTGTTAGCGATGGAAATGAGTGAGAATAAAAAGTGGATGGGAATTAGGTGTTAGTCGCTGAGCTACCACTAAAAGTGGATTAGTGCCTACATATCCCATGGAAATTAGGCCAATATAGTTCAACTAGGGTTGGGTGAGTGGTGTTCAAATTCGTTACCTCTATTTTATGGACCATATGGGTTGGTTTGGGCTGATGGAGAAGGTTTTGTAAAATAAAGGTTTTGGGTTTTGGTGAAGTTGGTGGTGAAGGTGAATGGTGTAGATTGGTAAATAGTTACCATAATGATCCCACATTTAGTAGTTAGAGAGATACGAATGGGAAAGGTAAGATAAATTAGAAGGGAACACAATACTAAGTACCATAAATGATCTTCAATGGAGCTAATACAAAGAAGAGGTGCCTTTATTAGGAGGTTACACCTAAAATTTTATGAGGGTAGGAGTTTAGTGATAATTTTTATTAGTATAAGCCAAGTTTTGAGAGGTGGAGGTCTATCTAGATCTACAAATTTGTTGTGGCTAAGGTTCATCACCACTACAAGCCAATTTTTAAGGGTAGTAGCGAAGTGACAACCTACAAAGAATTTCTTCGATAGTCAATTAGATTCTACAAGTAAGGAAGTTAGTATTGTGGTGAGTGATAGAGGATGGACCTTTCCTGACCTAACAGATACATAAATAGGATAGATAGATGGTGGCCATGTCTGCATTTTCTATCTCAACTCTGTGGAACCAATGACTTATTTATTTCACTAGTTTAGGCCTAACGAATAAGAATCTTCATGGTTGGGAGAATATGGTGGTTCCCTTGATACAAATTATCATTCAGCTGGCATAAAAGAAAAGACCATGATGTTCAAGTAGACACTGCCAATGTTTGGGGTATAGTGTTCAAGGCATGTGGTAATGGGCTGGTAAAAATAGGAGGGAAAAAGGGGTAAGAAGGTGAATGTATATCTATGAAAGATATATAGTAGAGTATGATTATCTCCCTATGGGGATTAATGTGGGAGAGGAAAATAGAGTATATCCTTTAACAGTTGCTGAGACAAGGAATGTTATGGATGTTAGTTTAGGGAGTAATTAAGTAGAAGGATGGTTGAACACAAATCTAGAGTCACTAGATAATCAGTCTAATGCTTAGGTAAGAAAATAATGTATGCATGTGCATTAGGCAATGTGTGTGTAATTTGATGACTATGTATGTGTCATGTGACTCCTCACACCCTACATAAAATATTACATAGTTTGACGTAAACATGTATAAAATGTGTTGGATGTTGTTGGTTCAATGTTATGTTTATGGTTATGATTTATTGGTTATGGTTGTTATAATCTCACTCAATGTAAAAGGAATGACTATTGTTGTTACAATGTTAGATGGTAAACATCATGATAAAAAAATCAACCAGGCACATTAGGATAAGAATAGAGCATGATGCTTTATTTATGATAAGGACTAAAACTAAACCTAGAGTGATATTAACTTAATGAATATAATCCCTTCAAATGTTGCACATGAGTGGTCATTATTTGATAAAGAAGGTCACTTGATCATAGGGTGTCAAGTAAGCTCTAAATCCATTGATTTACAGATAGTCTAAAGGGAAGATGTGTGATAGGTGGTGTGAAGGGTAATAGGTGATATGTATAATAACCTCATGTGAATTAGTGTACCCCTTCTATAGGTGGCTTAAGAATGGTAATAGACAAGTCCATGTCATATGCTAGATGTAGATTGATCCATATGGGAAGTCTACATGTGAAAGCTGATTATGGCTTTAGATTTTTTTATGATAGTGGGTCTTTTGTTTTATTTCTATATATGGGAAGTTGATCGATGTTGGAAGCTTCCATGAAATTTCTCTAATTTTGAAAAAGTTAAATCAACCATCCTTTAAGGGATTAGTCTAAGCTTATTGTCTTTATTTTAATCTTCTTGATAGTTATCCTTGAAGGGAGCAATCTACCTTACATGTGGCAATTTTTATTTTTGTTTTTGGGTAGTTATCCTTTGAGGGACCAGTCTACAATGCTTAAGATATTGACCCAATTAATTATTTCAAGATGAAATGTGTTTATACATGGACCGATCTAATTAGGTTCAGAGGTTTACCTTTATGAGGGAAAAAATTTACACAAGAAGGTCAATGATATCTGAAAGGGTGTGGTTTTGAGAGACAATGACCATGGGATTCCATCTTGTTAGAGATCAAAATTATCCATGAGAACCATGATATAGGTAGAGCCATGGTACCCATATTTAGGATTAGGCCATGCCTATAATGGTTAATCATATGGTTGTATGTTATAATCAATTATCCTTAAAAGGGGAGGAGAAAGGTGGGTGAAGGTTAAGATCTCATAATCAAGGGATGAGCTTAAGTTAGACAAACAGGTGACCTTGATCTCTCTTTAATAGAAAAATAGACATAGATGTGAAGCATTGAAAGGCTCAGGTTCTAGTTTGCCTTTGAGAGAGGAAAAATGATAAGCTCATAATCCATATTTATGGGTGATTATGTAGGGTCTAAGCCAATTCGAAAGAAAACTTGCCTCGTTTACTCTTCTCTATATTGGTCACATGTTGGTTTTCTTTTAGGACAAGATCTATGATATTGAGTTCTCATTATTTTAGGTGTTTGTTATAAGCACGTGTGATACGCTCTTAATATGTGTGTGTGTGTGTGTGTGTGTGTATGTGTGTGTGTGTGTGTGTGTGTGTGTGTGTGTGTGTGTGTGTGTGTGTGTGTGTGTGTGTGTGTGTGTGTGTGTGTGTGTGTGTGTGTATGTGTGTGTGTGTGTGTGTGTATGTATGTATGTATGTATGTTTGTATGTATGTATGTATGTATATTAAGATCATATCACACATGCTTATAACAAGCACCTAAAACAATGAGAATTCAATATCATAGATATTTTCCTAAAAGAATTCAATATGTAGGTGGGTGAGATATACTAAATTAAGAGCATATCACACGTGCTTATAACAAGCACCTAAAACAATGAGAATTAAATATCATAGATCTTGTCCTAAAAGAATTCAATATGTAGGTGGGTGAGACATACTAAATGATAGTCATCAAGTAGCTCAAGTTGAGCTAAATGATGCTGACAAAAATCTTTATCAAAAATGAGTTCCTTCAAAGATATTTGGAGAGAGGGGATTTGGACTTCAAGAGGCAAGAATTTCTCTACTCCAAATACTAGAGAGAAGGGGTAGCACCAATGGAGGTTTCAATTCTAGTGCGATATGCCCATAAGGAAAATGGGATGTGCAAGTGCCAATCTTGACCTGAAGCACTGACAACTTTGGTTAATATTTTGGTGAGGGTTTTATTAGAGTATTTCAATTATTAATTTTATTATGGTCATTAAGGAAAGGAAAATCTTAAATCAATTCCAAATGCATCACATAAACCTTAGACGTGCTTATTCTTGAAGGATTTTCCATTATCAATGATGATCTTATGAGAAACAACAAAGTGGTAGATGATATGGTGATTGATAAGTCAATAATTTTTTTTGTGTTGGTAGAGATTAGAGGAATAGCTTCCACACACTTGGTGAAGTATTTGGTGGCTATGATGATGGAGCTATACTGCTGCAAAGAATGGGGGTTAATTTCTCCAATGAGATTGAGCCCCTATTAAGAGAAATGCCAAAAGTCCTTAGATAGTTGGAGGATATTATCTATTGTATGATGTATATTAGTATGATGTTGATATTTAACACACTTTTTTACATAATCACAATAGTCTTGATTGAGGGTGGGCCAATAGTATCCAAGGTGAAGGATACGTTTAGTGATAGCTAGGCTGCTAAAGTGTCCCCCATAGATCCTATCATGTGTTTCTTTGATGGCATAGGAAGCTTCATGGCTATGTAGGAAATGAAAAATGAGACCATCAAAACCATGTTTGTAAATGATTCCCTCTAATATGGTGTAATGATAGGTACTTTTAATAAAAGCTCTTCAAGTATTCCTAGAGAGGTTGGGAGGGACAATGCCTTGGTTGAGGTAGTTAAAAGTTTGGTCATACTAAATGTCAAATGGGAATTCCTCTACATTAAAAATAGTAGGGAGGTCAGATTGGCCATAAGAAGGTGTGGTAAAATGATGAACAATGAAAAATATTTTGGAATTGAAAGGCTGAGAAGGGATCTCAGAAGCAAGGTAGGCCATTGTATCCACAAATTTATTAGTAGATTGGGGAACATATTGGACTAGGTAATGTTTAAATGATTTTAAGATTTTGTCAACTAAAAGTTCATATTTTAGCAAGACATCATTATTACATTGATAAGATCTATTGACCTAGTTGACCACAATCTATAAATCACCAAAGACATGGATTGTCTTAATTCCCAAACTTTGAATAGTTTAGAGACCTATCATTATGGCTTCATACTCAGCCATATTATTGGTGCATTCAAAGTCAAGTTTGAAGGAGAGAGGAAGGGGTTCACCATCGAGAGGAATGAGAATAACTATCACCCCCTCCTTCTTGGCATTTTAAGCCATTGAATAATATGGTCATTTGGTAGGTTATGTCATCTTCTTGAAAAGGAGTCACAATAGACTCATCCAAAATAGCAAGAGGAGGTGGTTGGTTATTTTCTAAAGGAGCTTCAGCCAATTGATCAACAATGACCTGACCTTGAATTGAATTTTATTAGATGAATTCAAGGTCAAATTTAGCTAGGAGCATGAGCCACTTATCCATATGCTAATTTTGGTATGGTTTAGAGTGCATGTATTTGAATGGGTTGGTATTAGTGATGACATAGGTTTTATGGTTAAAAAGGTAGTGGTAGAGTTTGGTGTCCATGAAGGTCAATGCTAAGTAGAGTTTCTCAATGTGTGTTTACTGAGTCTCATATTCTACAAGAATATGGCTAATGTATTATACATATTTATCTTTATGTTATTGATCTTGTTGAGTCAACATTGCCCCTAGGGTGTGGTCAGTGGTAGAGATATATAGATAAAATGGGTGGTCATCCTTAGGAGGCATGAGGATAGGTGGTGACAAAAGGTACTATTTGATCAAATCAAAGGACTTTTGACAATCACTATTCCATTTTAAAGAGACATCCTTCTTTAAAAGGTGATGGAAATGTTGGCACCAATTTGAAAGTTGGGAAATGAAATGAAGAATGGATTGGAGTTTTCCCTATAAGTTATGGAGTTGTTTAAGGTTAGTTGGAGGAGGCATGTCCAAAATTTCTCTGACTTTAGCAAGGTCTACTTCAATTCCATGAAGAGAGATGATAAATCCAAGAAGCTTTCCTAAAAAGACCCTAAAAATGCATTTCTTAGGATTTAAATAAACATGAAAATAAATGAGGTGCTCAAATATAATCGTAAGAGTAGTCAAGTGATATTTTGAGAGTTTAGATTTCTCGAGAAGGTCATCCACATAGTATTCTACAATTTTATTGATAATATCATGGAAAATATAAGTCATGGTATGTTGATAGGTTGTACCATTGTTTTTAAACCTAAAAGGCATGACTATATAGTAGAAGGTTCCCCAAGGGGTGGTAAAGGAAATTTTATGTTTATTTTATTTATAACCTAAAAACCCATCCATGAGAGATAACATATCATGGTCAGTTATATGATCAACAAGCTAGTTAATGCTAGGTAGAGGGAAGTCATCCTTGGGGTAGGTTAGGTTGAGGTCATGAAATTCCAAATAAATGTGTAGACCCCTAATGACTTTGGTGATAGGTACAATATTCGAGGCCCATTAGGGGTAGTTAATGGGTTGAATGAATTCTATGGATAGGGGATGTTGAAGATCTCATTTGATGATAAGGGATATATGGGGATGTATGCATCAAAGTTTCTGTTTAATAGGCTTGGCATCATAGTGAGTGACTATGTTATGGATAGCAATGGTGGGGTCAATCCTAGGTATATCATTGTAAGACCAAGTGAATGCTATGTTTCAGTCTTAGAGGAAAGAGGAGAAATCCTAAAGTTTGTTGGTATTTAATGATTGTCCCGGTTTGATAATGTGGGGGTTATCTATAGTGCCCAAATTGATATCGATGGTAGATTCGTTAAACATAGTTAAGGCCTCATAAGGAAGGGATTTGTGGATATAAGAATCTCCTATATCAAGGTAGGTAAGAATGGAATCATCATCTTGATGTCAGATGGTGTTGATGGTGGGAGAATAGGTCTCTACCATTTTAGGATGTACGAGTGGAAGGACTTTGGTTTGACCACTCTTGTGGTAGATGAGAGGGCCTAAACTTATAGTATTGGTAAAAAAAAGTTAGGAGGGATAATATTGGGGTCGTCAAGTGGAGAAAGTGGTCGGGTTAGCAAGGATGAGATATCTTCCTCTATGGTGGCAATGGGTTTGGGTGAATTGGTGGATTCTTGAGGTGGTTCATACCCAAGGCCAAATGACTCATGAGATTACAAAGTTTTGAGATGGGGTAACTCATGAGGCCCTTTTTCATAGTGACCAAGGAAAAATCCTTTCCAAGCACATCTATGAAGATACGACTTAGTGAACTTTGGTTTGCTAATATAGGAAAAAGTTATAGGTAAATGGTTAGATGGATGATGTAGTGGTGGGGGTTAGAAGTGGTTGATCAATTACCCCTTAAATTAAATTCATTTGATGGTTAGGGAGACCAATGGGGATGATGGTTCCAATTTTAGGGTCATAATAAGGGTCATGTCTAAGATTCCCATATTCTTAGGGGGTAACGATGGCATCTGAGGCTAAGAGTCTATATTACCCAAAATAAAGACATTAGAATGTGGTTATCATGGGGTCTTCTACAAGAATATGGGAAGATGGGATAGATAATTTATTGGAAGCTTCATCAACATTAGATGTGGAAATGCTATAGGTTTTAGTTGGTGATGTTATGTTGTTGGTAGATGGTTGTGTGGTGGATAAAGAAGGAAGAAGGACATCATTAGGCCAATATGTCATATTTCAAGATGTAAAAGGACTAGGGTCATCTTGGATAGTCACAACTTTCCATTCATGTTCAAACATGACACATCGACGTAGGGTGGAAGGGACATAACTCATGACATGAATCCAAGGGTGTCCAAGTAATTTTTTTTTGAAACTCTCCTTATATAACATAAATGAGTTCAAGAATGGTACAAGGACCTATATATATGTGGAGGACAACTATTCCCAAGGTGGTATCCATAGTATCATTGAAACATTAAAGGACTACTGAGCTTTTAGACATGATGTTTTTAGGTAACTATATCTGGTCATAAGCATGTTAAGAGATAATATTGATGTTATCTTCCCCATCGATCATCACCATTTTGATTCAATCTTGATTAATTTATGTTGTAATGAAGAGGGGGGGATCAAGATCCTCTAAATTAACAAAAGGTATTTCTAAATTCTTGAAGGTGACAAGGTTGGAAGTCTAAAGGGTACCAATAAAATCATTTAAAGGCTGAGGATCATTGGGTTGAACTTTGATGGATTATAGAGCCTCTATGAGTATGTAACAATGATATTATCATCTTTATTGGAGTTTGGTGAAGTTTCTTGAGGATAGCTTTTCGAATGGATATTACATATGGGTTAGGGTATGGAGGGTTAGATTGGGAGGCACCTAAGATAGACACCTTGAGTTTGTTTGAAGATGGAGAAGGTTGGGTATTATTTTCTTGGGAGTTTAGAGAGGGGTAAGTCTAAGGGATGAATGCCTTAGTCTTCTCTTTATCTTTTTGTTGGGGTTGAGATTAGGTAATCATGTGAATAGTGTGGATAAGGGGGTTCTCTAGATTGGATGGTTGATTTGGTTCCTCCTCTTTACTTTTGGGTGAGATCGAAGATCAAATGGGTTAAGTTGGTGGTTAGATTAGTAATGGGGATGAAGGAGGTTTATTTGATAATATATCATCATATTCATATAATTTTTGAACAAGTGCTTGGAGAGCTTTATAGTTCTCAATGTCATGTCCTAGTGCCTTATGATATGTACATATCAATTTTTCATTAAACCAAGAGGGTTTGGTATGTGAATGGTTATAGGTTTTGATGGGTGGTAAGCTCAGGGAAGAAGTTTACAATAACTACTAGAGAATGGATAAGTAAGATTTAGATAAATGTGGTAGATGTTTAGTGGTTTTTGCTTTAGGTGTTGAAGTGGGAGGTTCTATGGATGTAGATTTTGTAGTAGGTGTTTTGGATAAAGTGGTATGCTTGGTTGCTGGTTTTGATTTAGGTATGATGGTTGACAAGTTGGTGGAAGAGGAGGGAAAATTAGGTAACTTATGAATTACTGGTGTAATGGGGAAAGGTGTGATCAATAAAGGTGGTGGGGTTTTGGTAAAAATTATGGACTTTATGTTTAAGGTAGTGGGATGGGGACCCAAAATGGAGGGTAAGGTTGAGGGAGGTAAAATTTGGGGTTTGGGGCCCTTTGATGATTTTACCTCTTTAGTTGTTTTAGTTGTTGGTTTTGGAGGGGATTTGGTCACTTTAGTTGTCTTGGTGGGTTTAGGTGTTTGAGGTTCAATAAATTTAGAGGATGTTTTGGCTGGTTGGGTGGAAGTTTTAGTTGGTTTAGAAGGCTAATTTGGTCTACCAAAGAAAGGTTTAAAAGTTCTAGTCTAGTTCCCTTACCTTTATCTTGACCTCTGAGAGAAGGTCTTGCAATTAAAGGTTGGGTGGATGGAGCCATTTTATCTTTTGAGATAGCTTCCAAGGAGGGGGTGGATGGTTTTATGATAGGGGAGGTATGTTTGGTATCCTCCAATGGAGTTTTGGATATGGCTATTTCCTTTTTTTGGGTGTCCAAAAGAATAAAAGGCAGTCTTTTTTCTTCCATTAGGGGAATGGGGAAAGAAGTGGTTAAGGTAACATTTACTTTCAATGGTTTCACTAGTAACCACATTAATAATATGTTCCTTATGAGATGGTTCAAGTTTATTTTCATGATGATAGGTAGAAATATCATGATTAGGGAAAGGCTTTTAGAATATGTTAAGGGCTTAGTTTGGTGGCACATTAAGATTGTCCAATGTGATCTCCCTCTTGTCAATGACAGATTGGACAAAGTATTTAAATTTATTTCACTTATTGATGTCATGTACTATGACTCAGTGAAAAACACAATGGTCATTCTCATTATACCAACCAAGCATGAGGCAAGAAGTATCAAATTGTTGTGGTGGTTTAATTGGTAGAAGTTGGATGATTTTAGCTTTTAGTAACTTTTCAATAATAGAAGGATAAGGCTCCCCAAGTGGATTTAATGGTTTATGGTTATTCCAAGTTTTGTTCCTTTGGTTTTGGTTTGGATAGTTGAAGGGGTCAGAGGTTTGGTTCCTTAGGTTCTATTGGTTGGTAGATGGTGGCGGTGCGACTTTGAGGACAATAGCATTGGTGATGGATTTGTTCTTGGAATTAGTTTTGGTTGGGTTGGTTAGTTTTGAAGAAGAGGGATCATTGGGTTTGTAAGTTTGATTCTTTTTCTTTAACTTTAATCTTCCATCATCAATGTCTCTATTATCTAGTTTGTAAGCCATGGTAAAAGCTTCATCATATATTCAGAATCTTTAGACATGCAATGCACATGAAATGTGTTTTTCACATTCCTAGATGAAGAGCTCTATAATCTTAGGTTGAGGAAATGAAAAGGAAATTTGGTTGATTAGGATCCTCCAATAAACCACAAAATCAACAATAGATTCATCTTTGAATTTATGAGTGGAGTAGAGGTCAGTAATATAAACTTTCATGGATATATTGATTGAAAAGTGATCAAAAAAAGTTTGGGCTAGTTATGTGAAGGAGAAGATGGAGTGTTTTGGGATGGAACTATACCAATCTAATGTTAGTCAAAATAAGGACATAGGAAAGGTATGGAGGAGAAGAGCATCATCATTGGTAATCAAGCAACATGCATGCATAAATGCTCTTAACTGTTGTTGGGGGTCCTCCTTGCTTTGAAATTTAGAGAAATTTCACAATTCCCATTATGGATGATATGGTCAGAGAGGGATAGATGGATGTATGGGTTCATTGATAAATTTATTCATAAAAGATAAGGTTATGTGATCTTTAGATGGATGACTCAAGGTTAGTCATCTTATCCATTAGCATCTTGACCAAGTTCATTTGGGATGACATCACATGTGTGTGTGAGCTCACATAAGATTGGGTGGAAGGTAAAGGTATGAATACTTGTGTGTTAGGAATATATTGATAATATGTCATGGTTATGTGTTGGAGAGTTGAGGTTAGGGGGGTTTATGTGTGGTATTGAAGTGACTAGTGGGTTAGATGGTTGAAGGTGGGTAGTGACCAAAGTCATTATAGGGGGAAGTGTTTGTGGTATGGAGAGTAATAAGTTTTTAAAGGGGGTTAAGGTTGGTATATTAGTTAAGATAAAGGGAGTGGTAAAAATGGATTCGGAAGACATTGTAATAGCAAAAGGGGTAGAAGTGACAAGGGGTAAAGTTGAACCAATGTTATAGGTATTGGTTGGGGTACTAGGTGTTTGGGTGGTGGTAGATGGACCAATGGTAGAAGATGAATCTTGGATAACATGAGGGTGGGTTGATACAACACCAACCATGAGGTGGTGTGGCATACCATAGGGTGGATCTGTGGGAGGAACCGAAGCCATCAAAGTATGATAGGATAAGGTGTTAAGATAGTCTTGTAAAGCAACTAGATTATTATCCAGAAAGGTGGTAAAATCTGAATCACCTTCAGGGATTATTTTAGGCACTATATATGGGGGAGAATGGTGTGGTGAAGCATAGGGAGATCTATCAATTTCCAAGGTATAATCCATGGATGAGGATGAATAAGAAGATGGTGGTGGGTTGTTTTGGTTTTTCAATTGTTGTCTAGTTAAGACCATATGAGAAATTTAGAAATGGATAATGAACCTCTTTCTTCACACAATGAGAAAACAAAGAAAAACCCAAAGTAAACAAAGCACATAATAAAATCACAATTAATCCTAGTATTTTTTTTAAATCACTTTTGGATTATGCCTTAAAGAATGTGAAATGATAAATTGACTTGAATAGATCCTAAATAAGGTAGTTTATGTTTGGTTTTGGGTTATGTTTAGGCAATCAAGAAGAAGTTTGTATTAGATCAAGTATGTGGCTTGGTGCTTGGGGATTTATCCCTTCACTTCATGATCTTGTAGCTAGTTGGGTGCTTATCCAATATATACCAATTAATAGAATTTATACTCAACCAAAGAGCTAAGTTGGTTATCCCCTTAATGATTAAATCCATGTATGACAACTAGAAAAGGGTAAGGTGATCCACTAGGTGATGAAATCCTAGTCAGGCCTTATATCAAGTGAGTTTTATGTTTATTTTGTGCAAGTGGTTTGGTTGTGTAATATTTGTGAACTATGGTTAATTTTCTTTGCCTTTAATTAATCTAGGTGAAGTAATTAAGCAAGCAAGCAAATAATGTATGCAGTTAATTTTAACCCAAAAGAAAAAAAATGATTTATTTTTATCAAAACAAGAACAACTAAAATACACATAAATGTAACATGAAGATTCAATCATAATCTTAGGATGAATTCTCTTTTGATTTTTTGAAATGCAAGAAAAAAATTTAAAAAAAAATTAATTTCTTATTTTTTCCTAATTTTCTAAATAAAAGAAGCTAAAACTTACATTTTGAAAGAGACGAATAATTAATTTTTAGAAATTAAATTACATATAAATTTTATTTTAATAATTCAACTAAATTTATTAAAATAAATAATGAACCCAATAAAACTCAAGGGTCCCACTGGGTGTGCCAAAATGTTTCTATCTATTTTTGCTTTTTCCTAAATGTGAAATGTAGAAACTAGTTATGGAGGGTGTGGAAGAAAAACCTATTAAATTTACACACATTAGATCCAAGTGATTGTGGAGAGATCCTATTTTTCTTGGGAGGATGACTTTAAAATAATAAAACACTAAAATAAACTTTTTTATTAGACAAGTAGATGGGTGGATTGCCTAGCGTGAGGTAGATCCTAGAAGCAAAAGCTTTTGAGGAGGCTGTCAATCCACCTACTTTTAAACACTTAAGTGGTAATGATAAAAGAAATGTATTTGACTTATATTAATATAAAAATTAAATTAAATACATAAAATAACAACAAATTAATTAAGAAAACTAAATTCTTTACTTAGATGGATAAAATAAAGCAACTAGTTTAAATAATGCTAATGCTAAAAATTGACTAAAATAAAGTTGTGGTTTTTGGTTTGGATTGGTTTGATAAAGGTAAAAAGAGTGATTTGTTTGGGATTGGAAAGGGGTTGATATGGTTAAGGTTAATCCTTTTAAGAAAACAATATGGATAAATGGTCAAAAGAGGGGCAAAAAGGTAAAGGGGCAAATGGTCCAAAATGGGGCCAAGAAGGCAAAGGGGCAAATGGCTAAAATGAAGCCAAGAAGGAAAAGGGGGAAATGGTGATCAAGAATAAAAAGGGAAAATACATAAGAGGATAAAATTATAATAGGGTAATGAAGGAAGAAAGTGAAATAAGAAGGATAAAGGGAAAGGAATACAAAAATTAAGATAACTAAACAACAAGATTACCTCAATGCTTGAAGATGCTTGTTGATAGTTGATGAAGACATGCAGTAATTTTGGCAGAGTTTTGTTACTTTATATCTTTATATTCAAGATTATGATCTCCTTGATGATACCTCCAAACCTGTAATGCAAATTTTAATAACAAAATACTAACTTCAAAATTCACCTTGGGTGAAGGAGAGGGGGGTATTTATAGCATTTGATGTGAAGAAACATGAAAAATAGATGAATAGTGGATAAATTAAAAATTTTCCATGTGGGATCATGAATGAGTCAAGGATGAGGTTGATGTGGATTCCCACTTTGATCACAAGTCTCCCATTTGGGGTTGGTGTGTCTCCCACCTTGCACATGAGTCCAATTTTGAATGGGAATCATGTGCATGGGTTTAAATGAGACTAAAGACTTCTCCTTACCCTTTCTTGATTTCACACAAGCACTTAAAGGGGTGGAACATAAAATTTGATACCATTTTCCATGTGGGGGATGAAAATTCCAAGGTGAGGTTGTGGAAGATTCCCATTTAGGTTGATAAGTCTCCCATTTTAGTTAAGAAGTCAAAAATGTGTGCCCTTTATCTTTCTCAAAGTCTTAAAGAGGTAGGTATCTATTTTAAAGTCTAATTTCATATGGAAAAGACAATATACATATTTAATAATGATCCCTTTAGGGTAAATTCACCACATTTCAAGAGGGAACTTTGTGATGCTAAAATGAGGTCATTAGGCACTTTACGAAATGGTCCTAAGTGCGGTATGGTGTCCCACATCAAGCCATGTAATTTCTAAGCCATGTCACTTGCCATATCACCTCCAAATCACATACCATGTCACATGCCTTGTCACTTGCCATGTCATAATGAATAGTGATAGTGGGTCCCATAGTGAATAGTGATGGTGAATAGTACTTTCAAATAGTGATTTTGAATGACATTACATGACTAGGGGAATAATTATTTGGTTGGGTTAAGGGGGATTTTGGGAAGGTTGAAGAAGTTTTAGGGGGTCTTGAGGCATTTAGTCATTAAAAAATATAAATGTGTTTTTTTTTGGTGTCTACACTAAGATCAACTCATGTTGGAAGCTCAGAACAAAAAATTAAAATGGACCTACCTTCGCACAACATGTACCCCATTCCTTAGGACCCATTAAATATCCATCAGTCTACTACAAAGATTAGGTACATGTATGAGAAATTAGGTAGCATAATTTATTTATTTTTACTTCTCCTTTTCTAATCTAATGGCCCATTACTTCCCAATGGATGTCATCTCTATCATGAGGCCAATTGTGGAGTTTTAGCTTCAATTAGAAAAATGAGTTGTGATTAGAATCACATATTTTAGTGTGATTTAACTTTTGAAATGTTTGAATGTTGCCTTTTAGAAAATTTATTTTTGTTAAATTATTTGGCTTTTGAATATTATATGGATTTTAAGATTCTTCATCCATATAGACATGGAATGAATAACCATGAGAGATAGAGTGATACACATGAATGATCTTTAATATTTGGCTAAAAGAATCTAAGTATCTAAAAATATGACTGACTAGAACATTTAGGCTTAACTATGAACCAATATGTTATCTCAAATATCAACTATGTGTATGCTTAGTTTACAAAAGGGAATAAAGAGTAAAAAGGGAGATCCAAAGTGGACTAGTAAAAGGAGATTATAATGAGATAAATTGTTTGTTAACTAATCACATGGTAGATGAGGAATGACTAAAGGGAACAAGGCTTATATAATCAAGTCACAATAATAATTATTTATGTTTATACAAATAAGATAACAAATAATCATGAAATAGAACAAGGGAACCTTAAAAACATATGTAATTTATGAAAATGAATCCATAAAATAACATAGGAATAAAAATGACATCATAAGAAACATGTAGTGTGAAACAAAAGTCACCATGTAAAATAGATAATAATTTGACATAATGTCAAATGATATAGATAAATGTAAAGTTAGAGCACATGCTTTATCTAAATGAGAAAATAAATGTAAGAACACCATGATTATGTTCATAAGCACTGATATATTTATCCACACATATTGTTTATAACATCTGATAAGTCTCAATGAATTTGAATACAAACTACAACTAAAGTCTCATTGATCTTCAAGGAAAGTTGATAAAATACTTTACGTCAAATATCCTCGATAAAAAATGTAGGAGTGTCTAAAGAATCATGCTAAAGAGGGCTATCATGCAAGGGATTCTTAGGAGAAGGAATTGGATTGGAGTCTATGGGAGATGAATGGATCACCTATGGGGAGGATCCACAGGTGAGGTAAAATCCATAAGTGAGGTGAGATTTACAGGTGAGGGAATCATGGGTGGAGAAAATAGTAGTTAGAGAAGTGATTATAGGTGGTAGAGCCATGGGAGAAGAAGGGGAGACTTATTAAGAGGGTGACCTATGGGAGGAAGGGTAGAAGTCACAATAATTGTGATGAGGTGATCCTTGAGATGGTGCTAAAGGATGCATCATCAATCAATGTGATGTGTAACATATTGGTGATAGAGATAATATACATTTCCATATTTGGGAAGATATTTAGGTAATACTTTTTGTGGAGGTATAGACTTGTCTATGGGATGAGGATCAGTGTGATGCAATGGGATAATATGTTTTTTTATCTTAAAATAATGTGTGGATAAACTACCATCTATGCCTTAGAAGCAATTAAATACACTTATGAGTAGACTTGCTAGGTGTATTCATAATATGAATAGAAGTGAAAGTTAAGAAATATTGGTCTAGTAAATAGTCATGAGTCCAATGAATAAAAACTTTATGAATATCACAATAAGGTTGATCAGCCCATTTTTTAGAAAAAGTAACGAGTTACAATAAAAGGACCAAACCATCACCAAGAGGTGGGGTTGGTAGAGATACTAGATAAGGATCAACATAAGGAGAAATAGGATTATAAATATGAAGAGACTAAGCTATAGAGGGAGTGGGAATAGGATACAAATTTGGATTTATTAAGAGAGGGGTAGGATGCATAGAAGGTTGAAGGACAATTACAAGTATCTCAAGGATAAGGTGGATAGAGAGTTATTGGTGTTTAGTAAAGTGATAGGTACCAGTCATAGCATAATCCATAAGCATACTCTTAAGAGGTTCTTTATAAATTAGACGTGTTCACACCATCTCTACCCTATGATTAAGAGAAAAATACTAAAATTAGGAATGATATAAGATGGAATTCTAGAAGATATTCTAAAATACTAGAGCAAAAAGGAATGATAATGAATAATTTTAGCATCTCAAGCTTGAATAAGAACTCTTAAAATGGATCATATAAGGTATAACCATCACCATAATTAAGTGTATGAAGATCAATGACATAGGTAGTGAGGTCCTTGTCATCTAATGTGGTGTGATGAATGGAATGTAGAGTCTTAGTTAAGATAATGGGTATATCATCACAAGGTGGTTAACAAGAATGAGGTTGCAAAGAAGGAGGAAACTAAGAAATGAGATGAGGTGAGAAGTTTAAATTTTGAATCTTGAGATTTATCTCATTAGGCTCATCATCATCAAAATCTAGGAGGTTAGGGAGTATATTCGTAATGATTTTAGGCTAACCATTGTAACCTCAAGTAGAATTGACAAGAAAGTTAAACTGTTGAGATTCACAAAATGGAATACTTTGCAAGGGTTCAAGGGTAGGAATCTTGAATACACCATGGTCTTGGAATTTTTTGAAATTCCAAGGATTAGTGTCACCATGAATCCTATAGATGGATCCATTGTGAGGAAATTTAACACATTGGAAAGTGGAAGAGGAAACTACTCTCATGCAATAAGTCCATGGCCTACCAATCAAAATTTTATAGGATAGAGTAAAATTGAAGATCATGACCTTCATGTGAATGGTGATAGGTGGGATGGTAATGGGGAGCCACACATAACCTAAAGGAGACATTTGTATTCGGTCATAACCTTGACATGTGTTGCATGTTGATTTGATATTACATTAGGAATATCTAAGTGTTTTGATAAAATTAAGAGAGGTAACATAAGAGCCAGAACCCTCATTAATCAAAGCACATTTGACTTGGATATCACCAATTTGGACATTGATAAAGAGAGGAGGATCATTTTCACAAATCATAATATAATTTGGGATCATAGAAGCAATGGGGAATTTGAGGGAAAGATAAGTGTCTATTATTTCATCAATATGTATGGACATATCTTCACACTATTGTAAAATACTATCTTTTGATCGAGATAAGGTGGATTCATGTCCTACTAGGGGAGGATGAGGGAAGTTCATTTCAAACAAAAATTGCATAAGATGATTACGATGCTATAGAGAGGTCTACATAAGTTCAAGATATGGTATTTGAGATAGGAGATTAGTAAGCTTCATGATATGATCCAATTCATCGTAACCCATAAGAGGACTATTGGAAAGAGGTGCATAGTGTTGAAGGAGATCCTTGAAAGGAGGAGCCAAAGTTCATGTGAATTTTTGATGATAAGAGGCAAAATGTTTAATTGGAGGACAAGTTTATTCATTATTTTGAGAAGATGGGGTAGTTGATGCAAGTTTGATTTGAGAAAAAGTGTTAATATAAATTTGAGTATCATTAGTGATAGGTAAAGAGGCTGGAGAATTGGTAGAAATGGTGTGAGAAGTGTTATCCAAGGAAGATATTGGAATTAGTTCATCAAAAGATATAAGTTCTTCGTTCCCCAACTCTGTTAAGTGAGTTGGAGAATAATATTGGATAACATGAAATGTGTGAGACAATTGAAGGGTGTGGATAGGATGAGGATCAATTAAAGTAACCACCCTTTGCATATTAGTCATGTTGACCACATTCTCTTCAGGATTTTATTCAAGAAGGCTACCAACATTATTGGTAGAAGGGGTAAGATTTTATTGGTTATCTTGGTGATTTGGAAGAGGATCTTTATAGATGGCTAATGAGTATTATCTTGGTTCAAAGCTTGTGATTTATTTTGTGTTTCATGGGATTTGAAGTCAATGTCATAGACTTGTTGACATTTATGAATGATATAATCATGGTTAAAATTGGGACCAAGAAGAAAATCCATATCCAAATTACAAAGTTACCTACAAGTCTCATGAGAATGACCCCAACTAGCATGAAACCAAAAATAATTATTAGGATCATACCAATATTTCATGGGAGAGTGGGATCAAGTTCTCACAAAAGAGGCCTTGGTAGATGATTTTACAATTTTACTAAGGATAAAGGTTTATGAACATTGATGTTATTTTTTGAAGATAAATGAGGATAAATGATGTGGTTAAAAGGGGAAACTTGCTCTAGATTCTGGTTGGGAAAAATAGCTTGAAAAATATGAATGGTATCATAAGAGTCAGTGATACCATCATTTATATCTTGAAAAATATTATTCTTGATTAATATATGAGTACCCATAGAAATTTGGGATGGTTTGAATTGATGCATAATGAAATCTTGACACTTAAATTGGTCAATGGCCTCTTCTAAAGTGTATGGAAAGAGAGTCTAAACTTGGTATTACAACTTTGGAAAAGGGCATTGGTAAATAAATGTAAGATATTTTCTTCTGCCATATTATGTTCACATTTTTTAGACAAGGTTTTCCATCATTTGATGAAAACTTATGTAGTTTCATCTCAAGTTGCTTAAAATTGATAAAATGGGCCAAGGTATTCTCAAGGAGGTCACTAGTTTGGAACTTTTGGACTAGACTATTGACTAAGTCTTCCAAACTAGTGATGGAATTAGATTTTAATTAGTTATACCAATATAAAGCATCACTAATAAGATTCTTTGCTAATATCTATGTAGTGACAAATGTATTTAACTTGACCCAATTTTTATATATATTACCAAATATTTTTAAGTGAAGAGTAGGATCGGTTAACCCATTGTAATTAATGGTAGGGGTGATACCTCCTATATAAATATTAGAAATTTTAGATGTAAGAAGTTTATTTTGAATATTCTTGATTTTTTTGTTAAAAATGGGAAGTTAAGGGTTAAGATTAACATGGGAATCCCAAAGAGGAGGTGGGGGAACATTTTGGTTATGTATGCCCTATGGCATTTATTGAGGGTGGGTTTAAAAATGGATAAGATGATTTTGAATTTGCATCATTTGATTTACATTATTAGCTTGAAAATCATTTATTTGATTAAGAGTTTATAATTGACGTTGATGGGTTTGAGTTGTATTATTGGCATTGTTTGAAGCATTGGAATTGGTAGTAGTGGCTTGGGCACCACTATGGGTGTTAATAGAAGATTGAGAAGAAATTTTGGTGAGTTAGGCACTAGTGTCATAATTTACTTGTGTGGAATGAGAAGAAGAAACACTAGAGGCATGGTTATCATGATTAGTAAATGATGCACTAATGGAAGAATTGAGAAGAGAGAGTATGGTAAGTGGCTGACTAGATGTAGAACATGCCATGTTAGTAGAGATACTATGCATGGAGGAGGATGAAATCAAACAAGAAAATGTCATAGTATGAGAAGGGGTAAAAACAAAGGGAAGAGGCTAAGAAGTAAGGAAGCTAGTATCTCCAAATCCATGTGAGAATGGGAATGGGGTTATTTGACTTAACCACTTAACATGAGATGATAAATAGTGTAAGGATCCTTTCCTTGATGGTGAGGAAACTCATTGATGAAGAAGAACATTTTTGGTGTATACTCTAATTCAAGTTGAGATTCAAGTGAGAAGAGAGGATTATGACTTAAAGAGTAATAGGGAGGGGTCCCATAGTTTTTAGTGCAAGTGGATACATGCACATTAATTTTGTCTAGGGTAGGAGCCACAAGTTATTTATGAGAGAGCCTATTAGGGTTGGTAAGACTCATCATATCTATTGAATTTAACTCATTTTTGTCTTTAAACATGAAGTTCATGATAAAGAGAGATTATGGAATGAAAACATGATGTAAAACAAATAGATATCAAGGATAAAAATAAGAGTACAAAGTTGACCAATTTGACCTAGTACTATAAATAGGAAATAAAAGGTAATAGAGTTGACTAGGTCAACTTGGTACTATAAATAAGAAAAAAATAGTATGATAAGGATACAAAGTCAACCAGGTCGAATGAGTACTATAACTGGATAGGAAAAAAGGAGTACTAGGTCAACCAAGTTGACATAGTACTATAGTCTATAGGAGATTATGTCAAACATAATGATAGTATATTGAAAATAAGGGAAAAATATCAATGTAATTTTGAATAAATAAATGAAATAAAACACATAAATAATTAGATCAATGAGAATCATCCAATTGGCACATAACACAAAACCTTACACTAACGTTAGCTAATGCAAGTTTTTAAAATACAACATATAATGAGTAAAGAGCAAGAAATCAACTGAAAAGTAAATTCTAATTAAGTGGTCATCTTGAATGTTGTTAGATTATTATAAAGTGTTATGTTAAGTGTGATAAGGAAGTTAGCTTAAAGTAGGGAACTAGAAAGCAATCTATGGATGGTTTTAAGATGTTTAGGCTAAAAGGGATCTATATTGGCAATGGTACTAGCTTGGTATTTGGGTCTACCCCCTCACTTCATAATCCCATAGTGATAAGGGTGTTAGGTGTTATAACAATAAATACTATTAACCACATGTTTATACATAGCCATAAAACCAAGTCAGCATTCCCCTTGAGGATGAAATCTAAGTAGCTAAGCCTTGGGTAGAAAAATGTTAAATGCATTTTAAAATTATGTGATTTTATAGTGTGTGAAAAAAGAGAAAAATAATGTAATTAAATGGTATATTAAAAAACCACCTAGTTAGACTATGTGAACCACTCTAAGCATGCAAAAATCTAAAAATGAAAGCATGAATTAATTACTAGCATATAGCTGTTAATTATAAATTAAGCATGGTATAGAATCATTTTAGATGACACTGTATGAAAAAACTATAAAACATAGTCGACAGGGTCTCTACTTATTGTAGAAGTAAGAGTCCTTAAGAACTAAGTCGACTAGGTCAACTTAGTCTTTTAGATAGAAGACATACTATAGAACTAGGTTGACCAAGTCGACCTAGTTTGTTGTAGGATTATAGTTTTAAAGACTGTAAACTTGTAAAAAATTGAACTATAACAAAGAATTAAATTAAAAGAGAGAAAAAGAAAATAACCTTGGTGGGTTAGAAGATGCTGAGGATTTCCAAATTTCTGTTGAAGTGATTTAAATGCTAATTTTAAGTTCTACCAACTTTATTAACTGGGTCGACCTAGTTTTGTGAAAAACCTATTTTTTGAATCTTGTTAAGATGAATGAGTCAACTTGGTCAACCTGGTTTGTTATCTATATGTTGAATAGAATACTAAATCAACCTATATGACTTAGTTTTCTATTTTGGAACTAAATAAGAGACTAAGTCAACATGTTTGACATAATCTGCTATTTGGAATTGAATAGAAGTATTATGTTGACTTGATTGATCTAGTAACATGTGTTTGATGAAGAAATACATAGAAATAATAGATTCATTTTGATGTGACTATGTTTTAAACTTTCACACATAAGTTAGAACTACAATGGCCTGGTCAACCTAGTATCACAAATATAGAAAAATAATAAAATGATAGAAATGAAAAGTGTGACAAAAAAACTACAAGGGTTAGATTCATATTAGGTTCACCAAAATATATGCAATGAGAAATGCATTAGATCTATAAATCAATCCTAACATGGAGATAATAGATCTTTCTTGACCTTCCAATTAGGGATACATTAGATAATCAGGACCATGACTAATGTGGATCTACTAGACCTAGCCAATGGATTTCTTACCACAATAATATTACTAGGGAAGATTATAAAGCCTCCGATCAATCAAAAATACATAATAATCCTATCTAAGTCCTATGTTTTAATATTTATTATATTAATAACAAGTAAATAAAAATTATAATCTAGTGCTCACAAAGGCTTATGGCACAAAGTGGGGGTAATAAACACTAAAAGTAAACATGCATAAAAGACATATACTCACATCAATGTATATATAATCCTAATGTATGGAAGATAATTATCAATGCATATCTATCTACTATTATGAAGGAGGAACAAAGTTAGGAATAATTACCTTTGAAGACAAACCCACTGAGCCTCAATCTCTCCCTTGGCCAAGGTGCTTTGCAAGATGTTGTTGTGGTATGTAAGGATGACAAGGATAAATCATCTCTAGTCTACACAACCTATCTATGAATCCAAAAGACTTATACATAATACAAGTTCCATATCTCTAAAGAAAGTATGAAACCCTAAACTTGCTCCTTAAATAGAATGGTGGATAAGTAGATGCATAATATATCTTACTTCTTCATCTCTTCTCTTAGAAATGGAAAAATGATTGTGTTTATATAGGAATATCTAACCCTAAACCATTCTAAAATATTTATCTGATAAGGTAGACCCTATCAATCTAGTATCATTATTGGATAAAACTCACTAGGTCATGGATTAGGTTGACCAGAGGCTGACCTAGACCCTAAATAATTTTCATCAATAAGAGTATAAGGTTGACACAACTAACATAGTCATGAAAAATATCAAAAAGGGTTTTAGTTTATGAAAATGGATAATGAAAGTGGTAAAATACTATCAGATTTTTAAAAATAAAATGCCAAGCTTATGGGAATGGTTTTTATGAGACAATAATCCTACTAATCACCAATCATCTACCCAACCCTTTCTTGGTGTACCCCTTAAGATGTGAACTTAGAGATATTGAGACTCAATGGGTTCCTACAAGATAAATAGCATCAAAATTTGATAAAAGTTTGAAAATATTATATATACACAATAAAGCAGTTCTTCAATCTTGAAATTGCCCTCATACATTGGCACCTCCAACTTATGTTTTGATGTCACTCCAATGACTTATATTATAAACCTTTACTCTAATATACTTTCCTCTTTTTTTTTGATACTTATTCTCGAGTAAATTCATACTCTCTTTCACTCACATCTCCCTTATTCATCTCTCTCTCTAATCCAACTCCATGGCTTGTAACTTTTCCTATAAGTTTCTCACCTCAACAACTAGTACATCAACTTACTTCAACCTTAATTAGGGTACTACTACTCAAAATCCTTTGAATTACATGTTTAGTTACATCCTTCCCAATATATCCTAATATTTGATACCAAATTATGTAGAGGAAACACTAAACAACTCATGCTTTGCTCCTGTATCCTTGCAACTTGTTCATGTTTTTACAAAAGCTCATAAGCAAACTCATTATTATTACAAGGTTAAGGGTTTTAATGTTTATGTAGTGTTTTTATGATAATTATAATTCTCATTCAAACACACTTTTATCTCATAAATTCCTCACATACTCTCTCAATATCAATTTCCAAAATGCACAAATTCTTTCACTTTGACAAACTATCTTGTAGCCCTTTTTTGTTCTTTTGCAATTGTACAGATACGTAATCTTTGAACTTGAGAAATTAATTTTATATTATGACACCCTATTTCTTTTTCTATCCCTATATGAATTTTATTATATATAATCTACTCATAGGTCACATTTTCATTCCCTTTTAAGGCTCTATCTAGGCCTAATCAGGCTTCTTTGGCCCTATTTTAGACATAGTTTCCATATTTGTATGTCACCATATTGAACTAGTTAAAAACCTTCAAAATACATTATTAAACATTCAATTTTATCCAATTATAAATTTAGGCCAATTTTCACCATTGAAAACTCTTGGAAGATCAATTTTTGCCTAAAAACCCTAGCATAGGGTTAGGACTGATTGTATAATTCCAGAAAGGGTAAATTTGAATTATTAAAATTCTAAAGAGATTTGATCCTACTAAGATGGTTTTATATGTTTTTTCTAACAATTTTACAATTTTTCAAATCATTATATTTCCATCTTCATGCCTCTATTAAACATTTATCTCACATTTTTGGTCTAATTATGTGTTAGAACATAATCTCTTATATGGTTTGAGTATAAAGTGTAATGAAATGTATTGAGAAATGAATTTAAACTTCAAAAAAATTCCCCAAGATCATTGACCCAAAAATTATCACTAGGCATACATGATCAAATCATTCTCAATAGAATCCTTCTCACACATAGTATACATTTAGTCTTCTTCAACACAGAGTACAAAAACATAGGGTATGCAAGTTAAATTTTTCACAAAGATTTTGTAGATAGTTAAATAAGTACTTAAAAACCTTCATAAAATATGTATAAAACTCACCAAATACATAATGAGCCTCATAAGTACATCTTTATTGAGTCTTTATTCATTGATCATTCATACACAATCATACTCCAATTCACACATGTAGGAAACATGGTCTGTAATCACCTTTTGTAAACATGAAGAATTACATTCTTGTTTTCTTGGACCTTTAACTCCTTTATACTCTAATAAATCCTCCTCTCCAATATAAAATACATTTTTATAACTTATAACTACTCTAACTACCATTGGACCTTCCAATGGTCATAAAAAGGCTACTTATAACATAGAAAGTATACACCAAGTTTGTTTTACCATATATAGATGATATAAGGCCCATGGTATAGACCCTTGGTGTCTTTAATAATTTCCTCTTAACAACATCAAGACTGAACCATCCCTCAACATACATAAAAGTCCTAAACTATCGTTCACAAATTTAAAAATTCAAATTATTGAAATTGGCAAGAAAATGCCAATTTTGAAATCTAACCTACCTAAGCACACCTAGGAACTTGGAGAAGATTCCATATTGTGTATTACAACTCTTAAAACTCTTAAAAAACCCTAAACATGCTATTTTACCACTAAACATATTGATCAAGCCAAAATTACCTAAACAAACACAAGCTAAGTACTGATGTTCCTACATCAGTAGAGAGGTGGGAAAGGTTAATATGAAATTCAAAGATAAAATTAAATCCAAAATCCCATTTATAATATGCCTAAGCTATTACATCTATATAAATTCAACTGATGTATAAAATATTGAAACAATGTCGAGTAGAATCATAATGTATTTTTACATGAAGAGACATAATTTTGACAAAAATAGTTGTGTGGAAGCTATTTTAAAACATGGATCAAGTTATCACCACAATTCATATCTTGAATACTAATGGTAAAATTGTGAAAATGGATTTGAGGTAATAAAATAAGATTTGATGTGAATGAATCTAGTTTAGATAAAGTCATATAGGTTTTAATTTGTTAATCAAGGCACAATAGATGATGAGAGTGATTTTATTGATCATAAATTTGAAAAAAATTCCAATTTATTCCACTACCAATAACCAAATAGGAAATCAAAGAGCTAACATACCTTGGGGAATGGACTAATTTTGTTTCACAAAGGTCTAGAGTGTGGTTTATGAGTATAATTACTGAGCACACAAAGAGAGGAATTTATATAAAGGGAGAGTCTTCAAAAAATTATAAGTAGGTAACCTTCTCTCCATCTCCTCAACCTTCCACTATATATGCAAGAGGAAACTTAAAACTAGTAAATTTAGGTGATGATGAAGACCCAACCAAAAATAAGTTTCCTAAAAAAAAATGGTGATATTTCAAAATCAAGGAAGAAAATATTATCAAAATACCTATAGCATTTTTAACATTAATTGATAATACAATAGAATAATATATTTCCTCTATCATGGATACTACTCAAATACCATTATCACCTTTCACTTTCTTATTTATCATTCCATCTTCCCCTCTTGGGTTACCTTTTCCATCAAACACATCAATTGCACCTCTCATTCCATCTCATTTACATGTACACTCTTTAGATATTTTTCCACCTCATTTTTCCTCTCCACCTCATACTCCCATTTCACCCCCAAATTAGGTTTTTGATCTAGGATTTTACACTTTATTTTCAAATCCCCATGTTTCTCCCACCTTTTCTACCAACACATAAATGGTTTTTTATTTAATTAATAAACCCTCTCCTTGGGTTCATGAAATGGTAGAATAGATAATGAAAATTACCAAAGCTATTGTTAATATATTTGATTTTGTTGATAATATTTTTCAAGTATCCCCCATGAACCAAAAATCTAAAATTACATTAATATTCATGATGTATTCTTTTTTAAGTACACAACATGTTAATATTGAAAATCTAATTTTAGATAAAAATGAAAAATAAATGATAGTAGTTGATTATGATATAAATTGAGTGGATCTTAGTCCATCAACATAGGAAGGTGGTATTTACAACTTCAAGGTGTTTACATTCAATTTAATTCAAACAATAGATGAGGAAAATCAAATTAAGGAAAAAATTGAAGAACATGTCTGCACACTTTATGCTTACATTAGGTCAATTATTGATATAAATAAAAATACTATTGATGCAACTCATATCACCTCAATAAAACCAAATAATTATAATGGTGATGTTGATAAGGATACCATTGATAATATTAGTAAATACCATATCTATGGGAAATTTATAGATACTTGGGTCAAACAAGTAACTCTTAATGGATGCAAGTTCATTGAAGAAGCTATAAAAACTTATGTCTCAATAAAATCAGATTAGAATAACATCAATGATGATATTGATTTAATGAATAAAGAAGAAATGTTCTATAAAAATGTGATCTGAGATCTTCAAGAAATGGCTTATACTAATGAGAAGTTGTTATTTGAGCAAGTTTTCTCAAAATCCAATGACATGTTTTCTCATGTATGGGTAAAAAGTGTGGAATGGAAGATGGATTTTCAAGAATAAGTTGTTGAAGATTATCAAAATATTAACAATATATGTGATAATATTAAATCTAAGATAAGAGTAGATATATGGTAAATTCATTCTAAAAATACTAAAATAAGGAGACGTTGAACTCCTCATTGAAAAGAAAACTTTCAAAAAATGATCAAGGAATAATTTTTCAACAAAGATGTCTTTAATCAAGAGGGTGTGAAAAAATTTAATGATATTTCCTCTACAATAGTATAATGGAATAAGATCTTTCCCAAATTATTCAATTAAATCAAAGAAACAACCGAGACAATGAGAACTTGGATGGTTCATCTTTTAAATACAATTATTCCTGAGTATATAGGACTTTTTCCAATTATTCAAGCATTCATAACATAAAAATTGAAATCATCTCAAAATGAGAAACAAAAAAAAAATCATAATAGAATTTGATCAGGATTCCCAAGGCAAAAATTCTTCTCTTCCTTCTTCCTAACTTTTTCTCTTTAGATTCAATTTGCTCATTACAATTTTTTATATGACTTAAGTCATTGTAATTCACTTTTTGGAATAATAAAAACTACGGTGTCATCCTCTATCTAGGAGGTTAATTTTGATTAATTTCATTCAATGCCAAATGGGATTTGTTTGAAATATTTCTTTTGAAGATATTAATAATTTATTATCTTATTTAGAATGGGCATATGCCCATTATTCAGAAGATATTTATAATATTATAAATTAATCCCATTATACACAAGATATGATAAATTCTATTAATATCATATAAAAAATGGGAACATCCACATTCTACACAATATATGAAGAATATTATCACTTTTTCCATTATGTAACACACATTTATGGGAAATATTCAATGTATTATTGAACATATAAATACACCATGGAAGCTTATGATGATACCACAATATCATACAGCTAAAAACATCATTGGTGGTATCAATTATAATTCACAACATCTCAGGGAGAATCCCATAAATGTATATCCATGAGTAAAATATGTGTCTATTATTATTTTGTATATTATTTAATATTAACATTAAATTATAGGATATGATCTTGATATATCAAACTAATAATGATATAGACATATGTACTTGTGCTTCATGTATTAACAAGAATTGAATCATGTTTCATGTATTATGTGATCTCAGTGTTTTATTAATTAATGCTTAATTAAATATAAGTATGCTAATATAAATTAAATTATACTTATACTTCTATTTATTATAACTATTTGAGACATATAACTATGAAATCATAACTTGACATAGGGTTTATATGAACATGTACTAAATAACTTCTTGATGTATGAATTTTTGAAACAAAAAAAACCTCTAGTTGAGAAATGGAAAATCATATCTTGAGGATAAACAAAATAATAGATACATAAGCAACTTTTAGAAGACTAGATTTTTTCCTATAAATCCCATTAGGTGAGTTGAGCTAGGATGTATGAGTCAAGTAAAGATGCAGATACACCCTATGTCATATGTTTATGTAAAATAGGTTGGTTGACCATGTTATAAATACATAGATAGATATAAATATAATCATTAAGGAACATAATAATAATCATGATGGAGAAGGAAGAAAATAAAAGTAAATGATTGAGGCATGCAAAGGATCCACCAAAATAATAACAAATAACACAAATCAAATAACATTAAATAAAAAGTGGAAGTTAATTGACTAAATGTACATGAAATCTCAATATATTTTTATAGTTACAATGCAAAATAGATCAAAAATATTATAAAAAACCATCTGAATTTAAGGCAAGAGAGGAAGGGGTTGCAAAAAGTAAGTTCTATAAATAATAATCATCTTTCCTAAAAATTTGCATAAATTTTTTTGGCACTAAAGATCTATTGAAATCATCCCATGACATCATCAAAGTTCAACAATCAAACAAGTAATATATAAAAATGGATCCCCACCAATCATCGATGATACCACACCCTTGAATTCCAAATGCAATAATGTCCCACTCAAATATTTAATGCCAGACCCCAAAATATCTTTCTCAAATATACATTAAAGTAAATTCATATAATGCTTACTGAAATGAACCATATAAGGATGGAGGGTGAACATAATGAGATCATCTAGGAAAACATAGAAAAAGTACTTTCAACAAAGTAGTTAAACACTATTCCATATATGAATGTTAAATGCATGAGTGAATCTCCCATATTTTGACCTATCCACAAGTATCAAAATTTTATTAAAAATTCACCTCCATAATGGTATATTCTTCTTATACTAGCCTTACCATATTACCACTAATGATATTGAAATGTGATAGGATTGATGAATGAGAGACATAACATCCACAAGTATGATAAGAAAGGGTATTCCAAAAAGAATTATGTTTCCCAATATTTTGGGGCTCTAAAAAATAAAAGGCATTACAATTGATTTAATAAAAAATCCAATACTTTGATATGCAGTAAAAGTGGTGGCATGGGAATTCTAGTTTACCAACTAGGAGGATGCCATAAGCCTAAAAAGTGTGATGGTAGTTTTTGATATGATCTCCCTAAAAACCAAATAATATATTTTCTAGGTTTTAATTGACTATTTCACATAAATTTTGACAAAATCAAATATAGTAAGCATGAATTCTATTATGACTCATTATTCATATGTTTAGGATTGTATTTTAAAAATACTCTCCCTAGATTAGATAAATAAGTTCAATGGACCATATAAAAACCTATAGGTGAACAAATCCAAACCCATATGGACATAATTAAATACATTAGAACAAGTTTCATCTCTTTTACAATGGGGTGATACACTAATAAATATATTCACTACCAAAGCCTACAAACTTGGATGAATTTTTTGTGTGGTGAATAATAACTTCCTTTACATCTTCCCCTTTAAACCATGTACCTATATAGTACCCACACTTCCCTATCATGTCTATAATGAATAATTATATCAAGCTATTACCATCATCTGGTCACTCTCCAAAGCCTTTGGGAAGAACATACCAACCCATATTAATAAAACCATAAAATAAATTATAATAGAGACACATGGCCAAACTCAAGAAGGCATCCAAATAGATGAAGCAAAAGAACCCATGGAATAATTAGAGGGCCTAGACCCAAAATTTTTAGGTATGGGTATCCATACCAAACCATTAAAATTATAGGTTTGGTCTTCAATGACATGGGGACTACTTATTTATAGGACATTCAATCACCATAAAAAGACACATATCTAATAGACAACATTTTATCATAGATAAGTAGGAAAAAATAAGGTAATGCACACATCAAAAAGAAAATCCTTTAGATTAACCAACCTAAGAGACATAAACAAAAAGGGAAAAAATTGTGCTTCAATATCCATAAACTGGATCCAAATAAGAAATACATGTCAATACATATATCAAATAGAGACATAGGAAGAGGAAGAACCACAAGATCAAATAAAACCCATAGAAGTTATGACTATAGAAGAAGATACATAAAAAAAATAGTAACAACACAAATGAAAATAAAAATAGATTAAAATAACAATGACACTAGAAACAACCACATCCACAATAATGGGCAAAATAAAATAGGAATCAACTATGACACTTGTATAAGTGCAATGATTACAACTAGAGAAAATGCAATAAATAGAATAAAAATGGAAATAAGAACAATAATAAAAATAAAATGAAAAATAAATAAATTAAGAATAATAAAATGAGTAACAAATATAAAGGGAACATGAGAAATAGGAACAAAAATAAGCCACAATAAAATAGAAAGTTGAAGCCATAACAACCAAAATGAATAAGGAACAATAATAAAAACATGAAAACCAAAAAAAATGAAAAATAAAGGTTGGAGAAATAAATAAGAGAAAAAAAATAAGGTGGTAAAAGAGAAAAATGAAAATAGATAAGAATATGGTGGAAAATAATCTACATAAAAAATGGTAATGATGAAGAAATAGGCAGTTGAAGAAGCTAAAAAAAAGGCAGAGGCATAAAATAAGAAGTTGGCCAAAAATGCCACAAAACGTAAACAAGATGTTTATGAAACCAAAATGAGGGAGGCATCCCAAACTCCAACATCCATCCCTCCACAATAAATCACCACACCATCCACATATCAATCCACTATAGCTACACAATTTTTCACCCCATAGGAATCACTCACTCACACACTAATAAAGACCATACTAGCAAAATGATAAAATATTAACACCATGTAGTTAGCCCCAAGTATGCTAAAATAAACATATCAAGGTAACTACATCAATCTCAACAAGTTATCTCCCACACAAAAATAACATTTGGGTACCATTTTTCAATAAAGTGAAACTAATAATTCTATGCAATAATGTTTTGTTTTAGAAGAGGGAATTCAACAGGTTATATATAATATCTCAAAGGTAAGGCCAAAATATGACACCAATAAAGTATGGTCATTGGATCAATTCCTACAAGAGATAGTTATAAATTTTATCAAGCATCAATCACTGTTAGAGGTGGAAAAAAACTATATGTGAAACTGCCATGGAAAAATTTAAGTTTGAACAAATAAAAAATAATTTGTAGAGATTGTCCAACATCAAAATACATTAAAAAAACATAACACTTCCCTTTGGAAAGTGATTTCAAATGATGCTACTTATTTTTCATTCACTTTATGATGGTTTATGGCAACACAAATAGAATCAAATCAAGCCACTACATAATATGACATCAGTAATGACCCTACTGGATCATAAAGAAAATGATTGTTATATTTGGGAGATCAATTCCATTATAAACAAGAACAATGGGTCCACATCATCACTGACCCAGAAGAATCTGGAGTACTAATTAACAAATTTATGTATAAACTTGAATAAGTGACCATGAAAATGGAAAAAAAAATCTAATTGATTATCAAGCTCCACCAAATGACATCACCAAATTAGTCTAAAATAATAATTTTTAGAATAAAATGCACAACAAGTAGATCAATACCTCACTTAATGGGAATATTTTGAGACTAAAGACTACCAACTAACACCAATTTTTACAAACTAATCAAAGTTATTAGGAAAAATATTAAGTCTAAGGATGATGTTGGCATGATTATTCATTATATTATTAAACACACAAGTACACCATGGAATATTCCAATCATACCACATCGTTAAATAACTATAGCTGAAATTTTTACTATTTATTGTACTTCATAAAATCTTGAAGAGAATACCAAAAATGCATATCCATGAGGAAAATATGTTTTTTTTGATATTATGTATCATATTTATTCTTAACAATGATCTTTATGGAAATGATATTGATATATAAAACTAAGCATGATATAAACATATGCATTTGTGCTTCATGTATTAATGAGAATTGAATCACACATAATTTTATATATTATGCATAATCGATGTTATGTTCACTCATTATTAATTAATTAAATGTATGCAAATCTAAATGAAAATATAATGCTCTTTGTATACATCAAAATTATCCGATACATTGAACTATAAAATCATAACTTGATTTATGTTTTATGGTATTGGTTATCTATTATCAAGGTTATGCTTATTTATTCTTAATAAAATGTATGTTATATTAAGATAAAAAAGACACTTCACCTGTACAATGTTAGTTGAGGCATTTTAACTACTAACTCATGATTTAACATAGAGTTATGTCAACATTTATTGATCTTATCATGTGTAGAAAGGGCTTGATTGATAATATTCTTAATATCTCATATAGAATGGTCATGTGCCTATTCTAAACAAGATAAGAATATTGATCTTATCTTATGTAGATTGGGATTAATTTATGATATACAATCAATTTTATTATCTTGTTTGGAATGGATACATGCCCTTTATTATAAATTGTGATAATGGGAATAATTGATAATATTATTAATATTTTGTGAAGAATGGGCATGTGCCCATTCTACACAACATCTTTTGTGACAAACACACACCCATTTAGTAAATCAAATAGAGACCCATTTTTTTATAATATAATTTTATATTGGGTCTTTATTTATTTGGAATAAATGTTTATGATATAAAAAATAGCCTAAATTTTGGTTATTTATACTCATATTCATATTATGAAAGTTTGGATTCAATAGCATAAATTTAAGAATTATTTAAATATTTAATATTTTTTTGCACTAATATGAATTTATTTTAATGAAATGAAACTACCTTGGTTATTTTTCATACTTGGTAAACTTACGTGTACAATCATACTTTTTTGTGGTTATTACATCAATCTAAATTTATTCGCAAAGATTTGAAGCTAATTAATGCAAATATTGGATATAGAACTATCTACAAGTCACTCAGTTACATTCATGCACATATGCAACATGATGCATATATTATTTTCTATCCCAAAGATCATGATGTTGTGAAAGGATTCCACATGTCACGCTTCAATGGTCAATGTGATTCTTCTTCAAATTCCCTTAGAACCTATTTGAAAAATACTTGGATAAAAAATTACACAATAATGCAACTATGTGGGATCATGCCACATGTATTAATCTCACACACTCACTCATATTGGTTCATAAATATATGCTAAAAAAATTGAAATTTAATATGATATAAAAATAGAATGCATTAAATAAGGTGTAATAATGTTTGAAACATGCCATTAGAATGCTCTACCTTATGGCATTGACAACCTTTAGACATGACACAGGGTACTATAAGGGTTCATATTTGGATTTCCAAAGAAGGAAATAAAGCAAAATAAGGTGAATTAGATTATAAAAGGTAGTGATAAATTGAAACTTGTCCTAGAAAGCCCTCACAAACCATTAGGGAGAAATTAATTCTCATGACCAGCCATTACAAATTGAGGTCAACATTTTTATAATTGATTTTCATACCCCCAGATTTATTTGAATGACATTTTTTATCAATTTGTTATGAAAATGATAACTCAAATCAATTTTTCTCCTTTAGCTTATTGCTAATTTAAAGTATCTAATAAAATCAAGTTGTTATAATGGATACACAAGACCAAGATCAAGCTCTCTATTTATTTATTTATTTTATGTGATAAGTTAATAATATTTGATTTTAGAGCTCTAAATGGATAGTTCCCACACTATAAAGTGATTTATGAAAAGGTCAAATCATATTAGGCATATAATGATGAGGACAAATTGCCTCTCCATGAATGGGATTACATAAAAGAACTTATTGGCCATCAAATTAATAGGCTTACACAATTTAATAGCAAAACCATATGTATTTCCCTATATTGATGTCCTATTTGGTCTCTTTACAAATGGTGCTCACACAAATGATACACTACATGCACTTATAAGTTTTGAGTTGTAGTGGTATACATAGTGGGTGTAGGATTTAAGAAATACTATAGATTTCCATTGCCTACCATTTTTTATAATGAGGATGCTACATAGTAGTTTAATGATCATGATGTTAAGGACACATTAAAAAATGGATAGCTAACCCTATGAAATTTTTCAAGAAGATGAATATCACATCCATTCCCATTTTTCAATTTAAAACCACATTAATAATAGCAATGATCTTATTAAATAGATTTTATGGAGTGACATCTATGTAAAATATGGCTGAGGTATAGATCCCCATATTGTTAATGATTTGAGATGGAAATGGAACTCCTACTTTAAGGGAGATAATAAGTTTTAACTTAGTGAAATAATATCAACATACCAACCAACATGGGATCTTATATATTTCATCTTATCTACTAGATGATGTCTATACGAGCATAGGCCTCCTAGGGTCACCTTTACCATATTCTAAAGGAGGAAGTAGTGTTTGGCATGATTTTAATTATTGTGGAAGTTTAGGGGTGGTTTATTGTAACTAATCTCAAGCATGGGATAAATCCCTTTTCACTCAACATTTAAACACTTGGCTACACTAGCATCAATCCACATAAGGCACAAGCCTTATGTGCTCACCCAAAGCATAGATGAGAAGGAACTTAGACCCACATTGGGATAGTTGTGCCATTGTGTGAGGCTTCATTAGGGGGAATTAATAAATACACCAAAAACTTAACTCTAGGTTAGATCTATAGGCATAGGCCTTTCTCAAGTTAAGCTTGGGGTCATATAGGTGCTTACCTATCCTAAAAATGTAAATTAAAAATGGGTTATGTTCATTGGCATAGACCTATACTCATCTTACATGTAAAATTATAGAGACTCCATTAAATTAACGAAACCAACAAAACACATGATCATCAATTCAAATAATTAATCAAAAGTATGACATAAAAACACACTTATATCCCATTAGCAATACTATAGACATGCAAACTAGACACACTTAAGTACATTTTAAGGCAACACGATTTGTTTTTGTTCAAATTCCATAGCAAGTGTTTATATTAAAAAACATAATAATAACAACCCAAAGGCTCAAATTCAAGTTTCAACACATACAATTGGAGCTAGAGTGGCCTCCATTCTATTTTTAATCCTTAATGGTTGCTATAGTAGAGTTTACAAAGCATGGTTTTAAAGTCATTCTGATAGATATTTGTTTCAATTCTCCATATTTTTTTCATCCTCTAGTTTGAGCTCCTTATATAAGCTTTTAGTAGCATCTTTGCTAGGGTGAAAGTTTCATACTAAGAGTTCAGCTAGAATTTTATCATCATAACCACTGGTTCCATGACCCTATGATACCCACATTATAATTAGCCATATTTTTTCAAATATTCATTTATGCCCAGAATATCTAAGAGATGGTTATCTATCAGATAGCTATTGTAATATTTACACTACATCCTCTAGCTAGCTACCAAAACTATTAGGTTGACCACTTACCAAAAATATCTAGATGCATCAAGGTCGATATCAAGTTGGCATGAACACTCCACTAATGGGTTAGGGGCCCAATATTTAACCCATACAAAAACCCTAGACTACCCTTGGACTAAGATGTCAAACTCTTGAGAGCACAAAACTTAGGAAAATTATCCTAGAGTTTTGTGCTAAAATCCTCAAAGCCATTTATGGATAGCTTGATTTATTTTATGGTGCTATCAATCTTAGATGATGTAGCAGTAAGCACAAGTGTATTTGTTTTATCTAACTCTTTATCTAAGTATTATACATTGGCTTGCACCTTTGCCGCACTTTCATCTAAGATCCCCCGTTGATGATAGGCCTTAGTCTATAAAGCATAGAATATTTGTTCCAAGGTTCTTTCCTGGTATTTAATTTGATTACTCAACATATTACATTGTTCATGATTTGTGACCTTTTTTCCTTGCCTACAAAGTACACCTTAGCAATAAAATTATCCTTCTCATCCTTCACTTGATTTAAGCACACATATATCATGGAGCTTGGTTGGAGAAGTTAAATAAGATATCATCCATCATGTCTATGCCCTCCTTCAACTTTGTGAAGAGATCATCTACTTCTTGGAGATTTTTAGATAACTCCTTTATTATGATGTTGGGGTCTTCCTCTTATTCTTCTTATTACTCCAACTTATGCTACAATATTAGGATCATCTACTCTACCAATACACAATTTTTATTGACCTCTAAAAGGTCTAAAGTGTTGATGCTAATTAGAAGAGATGGCTAGGCTACTTTCATGTGCTTATAAAGTAGTTGTAAATTAAACCTATTGGCATGTGCTTCCTCCTTGTCTTCCTTGAGGAGCTTCTTCAATTTCCTCACCTTTCCATCATTTATGATATTTTAGTGCATTACTTCCATGGACATTTTTTTATTGCATTCCTAGATTTGACTAGGTTCATGGCATATGTGTCAACAAGAATAAATACTTTCCCTTCCTCAATGTCTTTTAGGCTCAAATTATTAGCATTCTCTACTCAAATTAGAGCTCATCCATGTAATGGTCCATCAAAAATGAGAGTTTATTGTACATCCTTGTCATGGTGGCTTGGTGGGGGGCATAGTTTCATATAAGTATAAAAAACTAGGGTCTACCTTATGCTAGTTGTGCCATACCATGAGGCTTCACTAGATGGACTTAAGTAATGCATTGAAAACTTAACTCTGGGGTAGATATATAGGAACATTCCTTTCTTGGGTTAAGTCTGAGGTCATATAGGTGCTTACCTATCCTACACATGTAAATTAAATAGGGGTTGGTTTCACTAACATAGACCTATAATCATCTTCCATGTAAAATTATGATGACATCAATAAAATTATAGAGACTCCATTAAAGTAGAAAAACTAGTAAAATGCATGATCATCAATTCACATAATTAATCAAAAGTGTGACATCACAAAACGCTTGCATCCCATTAATAATACTACAGACATGCAAACCAAACACATTTAAGTATATTTTAAGGCAACGCCATTTATCATTATTTAAAGTCCATAGCAAGAATTTATATTTAAAATCATAATACTAACAACCTAAAGGCTCATAGATGAGTTTGAGCACTACAATTGGAGCTAAAGTGGCATTTATTATATATATAGCCCTTAATGGTTACTAGAATATAGTTTATAAAGCATGGTTTTAAATTCATTCTACTAGAGCTTCACTAAATTTCTTTGTTTTTTTTTCATCCTCTAGTTTGAGCTCCTTATATAAACCTTTAGGAACATATTTTCCAGGGTGGAATTTGCATTTTGAGTGTTGAGCTAAACTTTTATCATCATAACCACTAGATCCATGACCCTATGATCCCGATGTTGCACTCACCATGTTTCTTCAAATGTTTATTGATGCATAGAATATCTAAGAGATGGTTACCCATCAACCAACTAGTGTAATATTTACATTACATCCTCTAGTTGGCTATCAAAACCATTAGGCTAACCACTTGCCAAAAATATCTAGATGCATTGAGGTGGATATCAAGTTAGAGAAAACACTCCACTACCTACATAGGAGGCCAACAATAACCCATAAAAAAACCATATTCCTCCCTCAGACTAAGCAATCAAACTCTTGGGAGCAAAAAAATTAGGTACATTCCCCTAGAGTTTTTTGATAAAATAATCAAAGCCCTTTATGGATATCTTGATTTATTTTATGGTTCTATCAATCTCAAATGATGAAACATTTAGCACAAGTGTATTTATTTTATCTAAATCTTTATGTAATCCTTATACATTGGCTTGTGCCTTTATCATAGGCCTTCATCTACAAAGCACAAAAGAGATATTACAAGGTTATGTTTTGGTCTTTGATATGACTGTTCAATGTGTTGATGTTGCTCATGATCTATGACCTTTTTACCTTGTCTACATATTTCACCTTATCCATTAGCTTCTCCTTCTCATCCTTCACTTGCTTTAAGTGTGCATTTATCACCGAGTCTTGGTTAGAGAAGTTATAGAAGAATGTGTCTACTACTTTTGTGACATCCTTTAACTTTATGAAGATATCCTCCATTTATTGAATATTCTCAGATAGATCCTTCTTCAGTGTGATGCTAGGGTATTCTTCTTCTTCTTATTGTTTTAGCTCAAGCTACAATCTTGGGAGCATCTGCTCTACCAATACATAAATATTATCAACCTTTAAAAGGTTTAAAGTGTTGACACTGACCATAAGAGATGGCTTAGCCACCTTAACACAATCATAAATTTGTTACAAATTAAATTTATTGGCTTGTGCTTCCTCCTTGGCTTCCTTGAGGAACTTCTTCAATTTCCTCACCTCTCCATCATTTATGATATTCTAGTGCATTATTTTTGTAGCCATTTTTATTAGCATATTCTCATATTGGACTGGGTTCATGGTGCATTGGTTAATAATAAGAGATACCTACCCTTCCTTAGTATATTTTAGGCTCGAATTAATAGCCTTTGGCACCTCTAATTGGGTTGTATCCATGTAATGATCTAGTATAAATGAGATCATTTTACATGTCCTTATCATGGTGGCTTGGGGGAATTATTTCATATAAATATAAATCTTCATTCCCCCAATTATTTTTTACTACTTCCCTAATGTTAATATCTCTATCATCCTTTTTGATGATAGCCTTCTCCATGTGAATTTATTCCTCTCCAATAGAGTTACCACTCTATTCAACATGCTCCTTTGAGGAGTTACTTATCTGGTCCTTGGGGTTTATTCATTAGACTTCTCCCCTCGTCCATTTCGTCATCTTAGGTATTCTCAATATTTACCTCAAGGGTTATAACTTCAGTGCCAAGGATACCTTATTAATATTGGTGCTCTTCAGATGTATTTTTTTGTTGCTTCAAGGTGCCAATATTGCCTTCTTTTGGTCCCAACACCTCTTTACTACTTGGGCATGCCTTATAAACTTTTTTTACTTGTCTATAAGGGTCACTTGTCACTTTTTCAACCACATATACTACTGTTTCTATGCTCAAGGGTAATTTTACGGACCTCTTCTCCATCTTGGACTTATTCTATTCTTGGTCAAGTTTATGCTTCTCTTTAAGTGCCAAAGCTTGGTTTATGTCTTCCTCATTGAGTCCCATCTTTATCTATAATGTTATCTTCTCCTTGATAGATTGAGGGGACATTAGGGAGGCCTTATCCTTATATGTCAACATTTTTTTCTTTAGTGGAATATTTAGTAAGGTTTCATCAGACATAAGTCTCATCATTTATTCATTTAGTCTTATAAGTGTAGTCATGCCACTTTACAAGGCCTTCTAAATATTTCCAACATTGAACTCCTCTTCACCTTCCTATATTTATAGGATATAAGTCTATGCCATGTCTTTTTTAGTCTCTTCTTTTATTATGGGCACTAAGTCCACCTCTCTTTCCATATCCATAAGGGTCTTGGTAGGGGATTATATATTTCCCTTAGCCTTTTTGCTTGGATGCCTGTTAGAAGAATCACCCTCTTATTTGAATTTCATATGCTTCTTTAGGATCGGTGGCATGATTTTTTACTTTAAGTCTATTTTTAACTATATGCACTCCAAATTCTCTTCTAATTTTTCACCCTACATCCTCAAGAGTGAATTAACCTTAAATTTTGGTGCATCCTTTCCTTCATCATTAGCTAGGAAAGGGAACTCATCATCCTTTCTAGGATTTTTGCCCTTCTTTCACAACTTCATCTCATAGTATAGGTTAAAAATTGTTCCATTGATTATTACCCTTTGGAGGGGATGGATGTTAGGCCTATTTATATCATCCTCCTCATCCTTGGTTACCTTGGATTTGGGGTGCACAAATTGGTGCCTAATAATCCTTCTATCACAATCCATAGCCTTATCTTGGATATAAAATTGTTGCACATTTGGGATTATCTTTAGCACTGCCATGAAATATTTGGCTAAGAACACATAAGGTAATTGGATCCAACCCAATATATTTCCATATATGAGCATTAGCCAAACCACATAGGAGTGTTACATCATGGAAAAGGTTAGTGTTCCCATATTTTTTCGAGGGATTTCTTGTGGTATGCACCAATCGTTTCCAAAGGCATCTACATACCTTTAAAACCACATTTGCACTCTAGTTGTATACTTATATGAGAAGTTAGGGGGAAAGATGAAGTCTTGGTAATTAATTGATAGGGACTCATGGTTTGGTGAAAACACCCATAGGTGCTAATCATCACCATTTGACACATATATCTCCTCCATCACCATCAATATAATCATATATCCCCATCAGAAGGTCTCACATGCCTGATAACATTCTTGTGCATTATTTATGATCTCCTCTATGATGAACTTAGATATGTTGAACACGTATCATTGTGCCATGTGGTGGGTAATACAAAGGAAGGTTTTACTTATATATGAACATTAGTCACTAGGGAAAATTTTGGTGTTTACCAAGTTTACTACTACCCTTATGCCTAGGTCTTGAATATCTTTGATAGGGAATGCAAATCCCGACTTGTAACAGACAAGGAGATTTGTGAACCTCTATACCTCTATATCATCCTCAATCCTCTCCCATATATCTAATATTATGATAGGTATCCTTATGATTATATTTATATGGATCACAAAAATTCTCATGCACCCTCAAGTAAAATAAAACCTATCGTTACACACCCATGAGAGAAGGAAATATACCAAATCTTCTAGCTTGCCAAAGCTTGTTAGTTCAAAATTTTATGTTGTACCCATGGTTTTTAGATTCTCTATTTGATGGAAAAATTACAAATTATTATTCCTACCTTATTCTTCTTTCCTATGTCCACCATCTAGTCTTAGTTCAGCTCTTCCACGTTACTACCTATTCTATGGTTATAGTCTTTAAACTTGTGGCAAAGGATACCCACTTTCCATCACCATGACTTATATTAGGTACTCTATTTTTTGATAGGTGAGTTTTTCACTCATGGATGGATCAACCTCTATGATGCTAACTCCCTCTACCAATTATGCCTCAGATTTTGTAGTGGCTGCTTCCCTCACTACTTTCACTTTCTTTGCATCCCTGTGCACTTCTAGCAATTTTAAGCTTAGTCTTTTCTTTCCCATCATAAAACTAATATTATTTAAGTGTGTATAATTGATCCTATCAAATCTTAAAATTATGTTTGGTCTGATTTATAGCCATGGGAAATGTGACTATGCATTCAGCTATTGAGTTTCCTACCTTGTTATTAGTAGACTGGTTATTCTACCAAAATCTATAATTTCATATTTTTCCATCAACTTACATATATTTTCCTCCTATTCTAATTAGGGAAAAATTGAAATCTCATACTTTATCTTTTTTTCATACTTAGGAAGGCTATGGGGAACTTGTTTCTTCTCTAGTAACATTTTCTCATTTGGTGGCTTCAGCTCCTTGCTCTATTCTGTTCTCTTAAAAATGATAGTAAACCTTATATCTTTTCCATATCAAGTTTTATAAATTATTATCATCTACTAAATTTATGGTTAGCATAATTTAAATCCTCAAAATCTATTAAAAACTACAAAATATACTAAAATTTGCCACCATCTTCTCATCAATGTGGATCTATGTTCTTCCACCACTATAGCATTAACTTTGCTAATGGTTTTTTTGGGGGAGTGATAGGCTATTCAAATTATCACTTCCTATTTATTTTTCGGTGGATGCCAGCTATCAAAATGGTCACTTTCTTATGCTTTTTTCATCTTGGCATGACCTTCACCTTCCTTCTGGTTATCTGGGCATAGTGATTCACATACGCATAACTTAGCCTCTTAAGTTGCATTTATTAGCTAGTGTTGTGCTTCCTTTCAAGTGCACCTTTATTTCTTAGTCAATTTATCTATGCTTTACTATCTCTTTCTTTAGCCTCCCTTGCCCCATACAAATCCTTGCATTGGTTCTCTAGTGCCTCACTATCTCCTTGTGGTCTCTTACATATGAACACCTTATGCATTACATATCAATTTGTACTTATAGTTTACTTAGCCTGGTAGACTTCACAGGTGCCCAAAAGCTTAGGTATCTTGCCTCAGGTGCTTAAAATATGACTAGGCTTGACTCACCCAATTCAATTTATGTGGGTGTAAGCACCAAAAATGTTCTACTATGGACCTAAAAGCACCATGATTATTTAAATAACACAAAAGAAATAAGACAAGGAATATAATTGGCTCATGCAAATTTTATTATGATCACAAGATAATGATACCATCTTTTGAATGGAAATTCAATGATAGATGGTTCAAGCACCATCCTAGTGATGGTATAATTTCAATCTATTTCCATTGAAATACCCAAGGAGCATTTCACCCATCAACATACATCTTACATATGTCAATATCTAATATGTTTTGGATTTCAATAAGGTCCCATTCTTATGATTTATAATTTTCCTAGGTACCATAGGTACTTAGAATCATATAATATGACCAATGTATTTTCTCTAAACACCTTGCCCTTGATGTGCTTATCATGCCATATCTTTTGGTAGGTCTTCTTTATCTACTAGATCCATCATGATTAGATGTGTGTCTCATCTAGCCTCTCAAAATATTATAGGCATGTGCTTAAATACTCTTGGTCATCTAATCAACTAATATGTGTAATGTATAATGAGGGAACTAGGAACTCCATAGGTAAAATGACCTCTACATCAAACACTAGTTGGAATGGTGTCACATAGTTCAGGCACTTATATATGGTGTGATAGGCCCATAACACCACTAACACATGGTCATCCCAATCCTTATGACTAATATTGTATATTTTTTTGAGGCATGTCCCTAGTTTTTTATTGAATGATTCTGTGGTGTCATTAGCTTGGGGGTAGTAGGGTATCATTTTATGATGCATCACCATATACTCAGATAATAGGATTTGAACTATTTCATTTATGAAATGTGTTCCATGGTCACTAGTCAATTTGAGTGGGCACCCATACCTACTGATAATGTTTTCCTATATGAATATCGATGCTATGGTGGTTGTATAGTCTTTGGTTAGCACTACTTCATCCCACTTGCTGAAGTAATCTATAGAATCCAAAATGTACATTACACCTATATACCTCATAGAAGGAGTAATAGGCCCAATAAAATTAATATCCCATTTTTTAAATAGCACCTAAGAAAGGATGGGGATGAGGGGCATCTAATCGTAGTGGTTTAGCTTTTTAGTGTATTGGTAGACATCACACATTTTGGTGTAGCTTTTACATCATGAAACATGGTTGACCATCACAAGCCTAATTGTGGTAATTTTTACACTGTGGTATCTCCATCACAATGGTTTCTAGTAATCTTCTCATGCATATCTCATAGTATCGATCCCCATTTGTGCTCTAGGACACTTTAACATATGATCTGATCATGACTTAATTTAAACAATTTCCTATCAATGATTTGAAAAATGGTAGAGTAAACCATGAGCTACTTCTTGTCTTTAGTATTCATGACCTAAGGCATATATATGAAGGTCATAAATGCAACTATTTATGCTAAGTCTTCTAGTATTTGTTGGATCCTATAGATTTTTGTGTTGAGCATATCATCTTCAATTGGTATTGTTTCATATCTATAGTTGATGTAGGACAAATGGTCTAGGCCTAAGTTTTGATTTTTAAGATTGATTATAATGGAAAGTTGGAATTCTTGAAATAAAATGATCCATCAGCAAATGTGCCCATATAAAGTAGGCTTGTTCACTAGGTACTTAAGCACCTGTGATCAATAAAGAAGACAAATGAGATTTCTAGAAAATATTATCTAAACTTTTATAGGGCATAGACCATGGTAAATTCCACATTATTATTCATGGTGTAATTTTATTCTACCTTGGTTAGTTTATTTCTTGTGAAATAAATTGGATGATCCATTTTTCCTTCACTTGGTTATGTGAGGATGGAACAAAATACATTACTAGAGGAATTAATTTGGACATGAAATGGAGTCACCCAGTCAAAGAATTATAATATCAGTGCACTTTATAGCTTTATCTATAGGGTCTTGAAAGCATCTTCCTAAATTTTACCCCAATAAAATGGGCCATCTTTTTTCAAGAGTTCTACTTACACTAAAATCTTGGATTAATCACTTATAAACATCTTGTAATACTTACAATGTCCAAGAAAGGCACATGCATCTTTCAACATTAATGGTGTTTTAAACTAAAGGATGAATGCAAACTTGGTGGGATCAATGAGTAGACCATCCTTACAGATGATGTGCCCAAGTAATGTGCTAAATGGCATCATGAAAATACACTTATTAAGATTCAAATAGAGTTATAACTATCAACACCTTTCAAACATTAGGTAAAAATTGTCACAAAAATATTTTACAAATTTATACATAATCTAATCATATAAATATACTTAGAGGAACTTGTGAATGAAGTATTTGAATGCAGTGATCACCACCTAGGAGAAAATGGTTGGTTCATTATTCATCCTAAATTCCATTATGTTATATTTAAAACATCCCCATTTGATCATAAATGTGGTTTTAGGATTATCCTCCTCCTTGATCTAGACTTGATGGTATCCTCTTCCATTGTATTCTAATTGGTTAGGATACTCAGCTCTCACCTAAGAGACCTAGGTTCATGCCCTAACAATGAAACCAAAATTTTATGAAAGTTTATGGGTGGTTTACTATAATCAAGTGCAATAATGGGATAAGTCCCTTTTTTTCAACATTTAAATATTTGACTACATTGACATCAATCCACATAAGTCATAAGCCTTATGTACTCACCCAAAGTGCAATTGAGAAGGAACCATGGCCCACATTGGGCTTGTTGTGCCATGGTGTGAGGCTTCACTAGGGGGCTTAATAAATGCACTGTAAACTTAACTTTGGGGTAGATCTATAGGTTCAAGCCTTTTTTGGGTTAAGCTCATAGTCATATACGTGCTTACTTATCCTACACATTAAAATTAAATATGTGTTGGGTTCACTAGTGTATACATATACTCATCTTCTATCTAAAATTATGATAACTTCAATAAAACTATAGAGACTCCATTAAAGTACTAAAACTAAAAAAACATGTGATCATAAATTCACATAATTAATCAAAAGCACAACATGACAAAACATTTGCATCCCATTAGCAATACTACAAACATGCAAACTAGACACACTTAAGTAAATATTAAGGCAACACCATTTGTCATTGTTTAAAGTCCATAGTAAGAGTTTATATTCAAAATCATAATACTAACAACCCAATGGCTCATAGATTAGTGTGAACATATACAATTAGATTCAGAGTGCCCTCCATTCTATTTTTAAGCCTTAATGGTTGCTAGAGTAGAGTTTATAGAGCATGGTTTCAAAGTCATTATGCCAAACCTTTGATATAGTTCTCCATATTTTTTTCATCCTCTAGTTTGAGCTCCTTATATAAGCCTTCAAGAGAATATTTACTAGGGTGGAAGTTGCATGCTGAGTGCTAAGATAGAATTTTATCATCATAATTTCCTTCTCCATGACCCTACATCCCCATGCTACACTTTCCATATTCATTCAAGTATTTCTTGATGCCCGCAATATCTAAGAGATGGTTATCCATCAGCTAGATGGCACAATATTTGTGATGCATCCTCTAGTTGGCTACCAAAACCATTAGGCTAACCACTTGCCAAAAAAATCTAGATGCACCGAAGTGGACATTAATCTGGCATGAAGACTCCACTAATGGGTTAGGGGCCCGACATAGATAATCTATACATTCATAAATTTAAATCATTTATACAAAACATAGTTGATAAATTCTACCCAACTATATATGAATTTATTAATTTAAGACCAATGCCAACGTTATCTAATTAATTCAAACATTATCTAAATGCATTGGGTGATTATTGGTTTTACTTAGACCATATCATCATAAGTTTATAAGGATCCATAGTATCACCTTTCCATTATTGAGACATGTTATTGATAAATTTTTAGAGCAATAAAGTTTTTTTCAATTATATAATAGATAGATATTATAAAACTTCCAAGCTTGCTATAATTCATAAGTAACCACTATGTAAATATAGGTCACAATTCAAACTTTAGCCTCCAATATACAACATCCCGCATGCCATATTTTCACTTTCAAACTATAGAATACAGACATTGGGACCTTATAATAAATGTTTCCAATTATTTGAGGAATCTTCAATGCAAAATCAAGATTACCTATTCTCACAGGAGCTATGATCATGATAGAATATTCCTTAATGTTGAGGATGATATAGAGGTATATAAAAGGATGATAGTTACATGCATTTTTATGAAAATTTCACACCATATATAATATGATCCAAATCTTTAAAATAAGGTAGAGGAATTTAATAAATAAAATAATCTAGTAAAGACTGGTGAGTAACTAAAAATAAGGATACTAAAAGGGCTTCCCCATCAAAAATATACACCTTCACAACCCCCTCCTTCCATGGCATATAGTGTACCTATTCCTACACATATTATTCTAATAACACATATTGTAACAAGGCTTCTAATATTCCCTCATATTGTATAGGTACCTCTTGCTCCTTCTCAAGATCCACCAATTACAATGGAGATATGTCCATGGGACATACCATAGTTTCAAGGGTCTTTGTACTTTTGTTATCCTTCTAACACAGATGACATCTTATTAGGGTGAGATTTATAAGAGGATAACATTTAATGTATGATATGAAATTTCCACCAAAAGACTCTTTTAAGGTACCTAGACTTAGCTGTTTATAGTGGACTAACAAGTGATTTAGATATAAATTATGTCTAAACTATTCTATTTTGAAGAATGGATGCTTCAATTTTCACCACTATCCATAGTGATACCTTTATTTTTATTACTACTACTTGGGAAATACATATTTTAACCTCTACTATAAAAATACCCACCACAATGATAAAGGTTATTATTACATAGTCTTATGATTCATTGCCAACTATGTCTTCTATAACAACATACATCTAAAATGTCTTTGATTCAATTTTCAAGAACAAAATATTTTAGGACTTGGTCTATCAGTTCTTTTTTTCCACTCTACCATTGTAAAATCACACCTCCTCACAAGTGAATATAGCCATGCCTATCATTACTTTGATTAAATCTCTTATTTTGAAAAATTGTGAAGGACTCTCTGATCAAATCAAATATATAAAAATTATTATAGATTAGATTAAGGCTTTAAGGGAGAATATGATTAACCATATGCTTCCCAATCCTTCAATTTCCATGTCTTCTAGTCTATCCACATCATTATAATCTTTAATCCTCATGCCTCTACCTCCATCTACCATATCCTCTTATGCTCATTCATCCCCTGACTCTTCTTCCATTGAGCCAATCCTAATATAATTATGGATACAATAATTACAAATTAAAAAGGTACATTCAGAAAAAATGGTTTTAATTGTATACACTAGGGTCAATTTAGAGGTTGAAGATTGTCATGTCCCCTTTTTAGAGGACATTGATAGACTTCATGATTAGCCTATTATGCGACCTTCATAGGCTAATAGGATGGATAGAGGGTTATAATGGAGATTGGCTTAACTTCAATTTGCAGAATGGTTTCAGTGGGTGTTCATTTGGGGTCTTTCAGACATGTTTGCTTGATGCTCCTATTATTTAGGGATATTTGACATGCAGTAGAGCACCCTTATTTTGGTATGGTCATGTGCAAAATCACTCCCTGATTCACCAGCTTCGATCGATTTGAAGATCCGACGTATATTGAGGGAGATATTAATATTTGATTGATTTAATCAAATATTAATTATTTGGTCTAATTTTAAAGTAGAAACCCTAATGCTAATTTAAAAAACCCTAATTAGGGAAAGCATATCTTTTGAGGGTATAAGGGTTTCTCATGGAGGCCATTATGGATTAGCCATTGATTATTGATTATTGATTTTGAAGAATTTCTTCTGTGAAGACTGAGCCAAGGGTTCTAGGATTCGATTGCAGTGGAGAACGTCAACTCTTCATTGTGTGTGATTTAGAGGCTATGAGATATCAGCTGATTTATTGCCAAATTGAGAGATAGCTTCATACAAAAGTTATCACAGAGGTATACATATTTGAGAGATAGCTTCACATAAAAGTTATCACAATATTTCAGATATTTCTTGATTTAGTTTATGTTTGGTTTCAATAAATTATACAAAAAGAGATCTCCTGTATTAGAATCATATATTCTTGAGATCAGGTTGTTCAGCTATCAGGGGTTGAAAATAGATAGGTTGTGATTAATTGGTGGCCGTACAAAGATCTTACAAGTCCGTACAGATCCGCTCAGGCACCGACCTCAGCAGACAAAGATCCCCAGTGACCGACATCGGCCAACTGAAGACTGGCGTCGGCAGAGAATGACCTACAGAGACCGACATCGGCAGTATATCGACCGACGCCGGTGATTGTGTGTTCGACACAGCAAGCCGAGATGAGACAGAATTTAGGTTTCGTTCCCAGATTTGCAAAAAGCCAGGGCTTTAAGATAGAATATTTCATATTATTTTGTTTGTATGACAGAGACTCAATTGTAATTATCTGAATAAGTGAAAGATATTTGATTGGTAGATAAGAGATTTACTATGATTTATTTACTTATTTGAAATTATCTTACAAAATCGTATTCTTGGTTTAGAGCTTTTGTGTTTCTATATTCCCTGTTATAAGGGGATATTACAGTGGTATCAGAGCTAAATTCCTGCCATCCTGTTGGGCACATCAGAGCTAATGTCTTGCCATCCTGTTGGGTAGTTTTAGGATCAATTTGATTATCAGTATGGCTCTAAAAGGGGTCAAAGATTTGGAAGAAAGCATGCACAATGCAAAGAAGAAATTAGATAATCCATGTCAGCAAGCAGAGGACATTCTAAAAACTTTAGAGGAGTTGGAAACTTATTTAAGCAAGGTTGATCAGTCAAATTCTTATGAGATGCAAACAACGCTATCTCCAGCGTTTGGTTTGTTGGTGAAGCCCCGTTTATTGAGACATCATGATGAGGTGGTAAGACTTGCAGCTCTCTCTTGCATTAGTGAAATCATGAGGATCATAGCTGGCTTTGATTTTAATGATGATCAGATTATGAGATAGGTACTTCATGCCATGGTAAAAAGCTTCGAAAAGTTGGATGACATTAGAGACCCTCATTTCTCTAAGAGGGCAAGATTACTCGAAATATTTGCAAGGTATGGATTTGAAAACCTTATGATGTTAGTAGGTTGTATTGGTGACATTCGCAAGATGTTTAAAATATTTTGGACTATTTTAGATGATTTTCATTCCAGTGATGTATTAGCATCAATGCACTCTATCATGTTCATAATCTTGTTTGAGGAGGAGGATAAAATTTCTAAACTTTTGGCAGAATATTTATGGTATGTCTGGACAAAAGGGAAAAATGTCTCACCTAGAGCTTGTATGTGGTTAAAGAGTTTAATTAATAGGCCTAAGGATCATAGTGCTTTCCCTATGACATGCAGCAACTTGCATGATGAGTTTGACAGTCATGTTGATCCAGCACAGGGAGATATTAACACATCTTCAGGTAATGATTTATCTGCATTATCTTCATAGGTAGGAGTAGTTAAGGATGTTGTGGATGAGCTTTGTCTTAATATGAGTTTAACTCAAGAGTTAGACAGTGAGGATGAGTCTGATGCTTGCATTCAGAGTGTGGAGGTGTACTCAGATGTTAGTACACTGAGTGTTGGTGATGAGTATGTTTCTATAGCTGCTTATGAGGAGCATGTGGTTGAGGCTCACACACATATTCAGGACTTGGGAGTACCTAATTCTGAGGAGTTTGGGATACCAGTGGAGTCGAGTCTCCAGATTGATTCTTCTCACACATTTGATAGTGTGGTACAGTCGGTTGTGCCACCATTACAGAGGGATCGATTATGGGATGGATTAACACCATCTTTTGTAGATGGAATTTGCAGTTGCCAATTACACATCCTACAGTATCGACACATCTAGGGCAGTTGTGATTTTAGAGATTGGTTGAGTTCTATTCGCCAATTTGATTATGGGTTCCTCTTTGTTCTACTACTAATGATATTGCAGGTGTTTGCATTGATTTTCATCAGTGTAGATCATGACTACATTTGGGATCCAGGAGGATCGAGTGGTTCATTGTTCTGAGATTGCTTGGGGACAAGCAATTTCAGGAGGGGTGGATTGTCATGTCCCCTTTTTAGAGGACATTGACAGACTTCATGATTAGCCTATTATGCGACCTTCATAGGCTAATAGGATGGATAGAGGGTTATAATGGAGATTGGCTTAACTTCAATTTGCAGAATGGTTTCAGTGGGTGTTCATTTGGGGTCTTTCAGACATGTTTGCTTGATGCTCCTATTATTTAGGGATATTTGACATGCAGTGGAACACCCTTATTTTGGTATGGTCATGTGCAGAATCACTCCTTGATTCACCAGCTTCGATCGGTTTGAGGATCTGACGTATATTGAGGGAGATATTAATATTTGATTGATTTAATCAAATATTAATTATTTGGTCTAATTTTAAAGTAGAAACCCTAATGCTAATTTAAGAAACCCTAATTAGGTAAAGCATATCTTTTGAGGGTATAAGGGTTTCTCATGGAGGCCATTATGGATTAGCCATTGATTATTGATTATTGATTTTGAAGAATTTCTTCTGTGAAGACTGAGCCAAGGGTTCCAGGATTCCATTGCAGTGGAGAACGTCAACTCTTCATTGTGTGCGATTTAGAGGCTGTGAGATATCAGTTGATTTATTGCCAAATTGAGAGATAGCTTCATACAAAAGTTATCATAGAGGTATACAGATTTGAGAGATAGCTTCACACAGAAGTTATCACAGTATTTCAGGTATTTATTGATTTAGTTTATGTTTGGTTTCAATAAATTATACAAAAAGAGATCTACTATATTAGAATCATATATTCTTGAGATCAGGTTGTTCAACTATCAGGGGTTGAAAATAGATAGGTTGTGATTAATTGGCAGCTGTACGAAGATCGTACAAGTCCGTACAGATCCACTCAGGCACCAACCTCAGCAGACAGAGATCCCCAGTGACCGACATCGGCTGACTGAAGACCGACGTCGGCAGAGAAGGACCTATAGAGACCAATGTCGGCAGTATATCGACCGGTGCCAGTGACTGTGTGTTCAACACAGCAGGCCGAGATGAGACATAATTTAGGTTTCATTCCCAGATTTGCAAAAAGCCAAGGCTTTAAGATAGAATATTTCATATTATTTTGTTTGTATGATAGAGACTCAATTGTAATTATCTGAATAAGTGAAAGATATTTGATTGGTAGATAAGAGATTTACTGTGATTTATTTACTTATTTGAAATTATCTTGCAAAATCGTATTCTTGGTTTAGAGCTTTTGTGTTTCTATATTCCCTGTTAGAAGGGGATATTACAAAGATACCACCAATCGATGAAGAAGATTAAAATAAGGAAAATATCTAAAGGATCATAAGTCATTGAATTCAAAAATGAAGAATAACTCTTTCAATTTAAAAAAGATGAAAATAACACCTCGAGAGAATGATGAAATAAAATAAGATCTAATATATGGTCTATAAGCTATAGGAAGTATTATTAGGAAGGTTGTTTTTGGCCTATACGAAGAAAAAAAGAGGCTTGAGTCACAAAGTAGAATGGAGCCACATGCAAAAATATGTGATAAGATACAACATGGATTTTAGTATCTTTATAGTCTCCTCCTTATTATCCACATGGCTAGATCCAAAGTGTTAAATTATTTTTTCCCAATATTAAATTTTTCTAGTAATTAAATCATTTTTAAAATTAAATTAGCCATTTAAAATACTTAAATATAATATGTTATAAGTTAAAACAATATTTAAAGATTCTCCTGATCAAATAAAAAATATAAAAAAGACTCTAGCTCATATTAAGGCTTCAAGGGAGAAGATGATTAACCATCCATTTCCCACTCCTTCAATTTCCATGTCTTCTAGTTTATCCACTTCATTAGAGTCTTTAGTCCTGATGCTTCCACCTCCATCTACCGTATCCTCCAATGCTCATTCATGCCATGACTCTTCTTCTATTAAGCTAATCCTAATAGAATTATGGATACAATAGTTCCAAATTGAAAAGTTACATAGAAAAAAATTGGTTTTAATTAAATACTCTAGGGTCACTCTAGAGTTTGAAGAGACCACCAATTAGATGAAGAGGATTAAAATAAGGAAAATGTATAAAGTATCTAAAGTCATTGAATTTAAAAAGGAATAATAACTATTTCAATTGAAAAAAAAGATGAAAACAACATCTAGAGAGAATGACAAAATAAAATAAGATCCAATATATATTCTATAAACTACAAGTAGTGTAATTAGGAAGGTTTTTTTGGGCCTATAGCAAAAGAACAATAAAATCAAGTCACAAATTATAATGGAGCCACTTATATAAATATGTGATAAGGTATAACATGCATTTCAATATCTTTGTAGTCTCTTCCTCTCTATCCACATGGTTGAACCCAAAGTGTTAAATTAATTTTTCCCAGATTTAATTTTCATGGTAATTAAATCATATTTCAAATTAAATTAAATATTCAAAATATTTCATTATAATATGTTACAAAAAAAATCACTAAATACTAAAATAATTACATGTTTTAAACGTCAATTTATTTATATCAACTCAAGGTTCAAATATATATTTGATGGAGAGACTCATGGTTAGCAACATAAACCTTCACATGGAAGTAAAAGTCATAGCCAACATTTATGAAATGAGGAACTCAATACTTTCATTAAAATGCATACACATAACCCTATCTAGGTGCAATTGGGGTGTAACTTATACTGCTAGTTGGATGCACCATGTGCACCCCTCCATCACATGCCTACTTGCCTCCCACTTCACACTTGCGGTTTCTCTTATAAATTATGTTTTTTCATACTCTTAATCGATATCCATATATATTATCCATATCCATCAATGGATTATATCTTATTTATTTTACTCAATAGGTGGTTATAACCAACAAACTCTTTCACTTTATTTTTTACATAATAATCTTGTTATAATATAATACATCCATCTTTATGTATTTTCAATCTAATGAAATTATTATATTTATTTTATAATTACCGACACACTCATGTATGTTATCTAACATTCTTTATCTTATTTAATTTTAAACCAAATTTTCACATACATTTATGTGACTTTCATTAATCATTTTTGCATCACCACCTATAATCATCAATGGGTATTTAGTTACATAACACAAAGGACAACCCGAATGGTAAAGGGTAGTGAATTATAATAGAACTTTGATGCAACTTTATTCCAAATTGAATAACATTGCTAAAATAGTTAGATAAAACATGTTCCCACAACAAAATTTATTATCACTTTAAATATAGGTTTGGATTTAAATTATTTCAATAAAAAAATGTAATACTTAATAGTTTGGCACAATTATATGAAGGTGGTAATAGTCCATTTTAATACTTAAGAACAAAGGATAGTCAAGTTGTTTAATGAGATATGTATAACTTTTGTTTTCATATCAGATATCTAATACATAGACTAGAATATGTTTAAAAATCAGTTCTAACACTTAAAGATTAACTTTAAAATGAGAATCAATAATGTTATCCATGGAGGTAATGAACATGTCATATACTTAGTCACTTTTTCCAAGGGGAAGATTGAAAAGGCCCATGCAATTAATGAATCATTCCAAGTTTCTATGGAAACACAAAATAATTTTGGGAAAAATGAATCAATTATTTAAGTTGACCATTATCAATTTTGAATTTATATGAGTAGACCACTTAGCATGTGCATCTGTTATTAAGAAAAGGCAAGAGGGTGTTGAGAAATAGAAAAAAATCAAAGAACAATCAATAGTTCAACCAAATATAACTCTCTCTTATTTGGATGTGTCTTCTTCTTAGACTTTAGCATCAATTTTCACTTTAATTTGAGTTGGATTTTAGCTACCATTAAAATTATTAGTTTACATAATGCAGTTTTTGTTTTTACAAAAAAAATATTGGTGGATTATTTTAGCTCAACTAGCTCAACTCTAGTAGCAATAGTAGTTTCAATGATAATTGGAGTTATGTTTTCACAATTATCATCATTAACATAAATCCTATTGCATCACCCAACTCTAAAATTTTTGATTCATCAACTGCACCTGATCTAAAATAATCAACAATACCTCTAATTTCATCTTTTAGTATAGTTTTGGCTTCACCAACTCTACCATATCCAATATCATCTATTCAAACATATTTATTTTTAGCTTCATCTATTTTAGAAACTTACATAGAGTTTCCATAGTCCTTGATTTAGTTGAGCTTTTTTAATATTTTATTATAAAACAAGAAATGTTTTCATGAAAAAATCATGTTTAAAATTAGACTCATTATTTTTGGCTTATTGTACATGTAATAGAGCTTTGTAGATGAGGTGATGACAATACAATGAGTATATTTTATACATGACCTCATTCATTTTAACAGAGGAGAAATTTTGGAAAATTAATGCAAGTGAGAAAGTTTTAGGATTGTTCTTAACTTTGTGTTGATTTATTTTCTTCTCAAATTTATATGATTATTTTGAAGAATTTTGATAAGTTTATTTTTCTATGTAATTTTATGTATGTGTTATTTACAGCTATTAGATTGAACAACAAATTATTCTATTCAAATTTATTATTGTAAGTCATGATTACATCTTGTTGGTGATTTGAATGTGCTTAGAAATTATGTATTGATAATATATTCTGATTAGGATCATAAGGATATTCTACAAATAATTATTTCCTTAGACTTTATATTGTGTTTGTTAAGTTATGTGCTTGTAGCTAGATTCACATGCTCAACTCCATATAGATAGCTAACTTGAGAAGGGATGTTCTTAAATCCATCCATACAACCACTTATTTCCTATCCTACCCTTCCTTCAAATTTTATATTTTTTATCCAATCCATCTTAGGTTATATCACCTATTTATAATCCATTGTAGATTTAACAATTTTAGCTTATATTTCAAAGGTTAGACTTTAGTCATATCTGAATAATTTGAGGTAAAAAATCGATTTTCTTAGCCACTATTCCATGACATGGTTACTTATGGAATGGAATACCCACAACCAGTGCTTTAGTGTGATTAGACACTTGTCTTAAAATAAGAGGTTTAAGCCATTGGGAATATAGGGTGTGAATAAAACACACATGAAAATTAAGAATATTATCAATTAATCCCATACTACATAAGATAAAAATATTTAACATGTAGAATGGATAACTACTTATTTTACATTAGATCAAGAAAAGATTAATGGCCTCTTATAAAGAACCTAATACTCTTATTCTTATCTTGTGTAGAATGGGCACATGCCCATTCTACACAATATATTAATAATATTATAAATTAATCTCATTCCATAACATAAGATAGGAATATTAAATATTATTAATTAAGCCTATTATGTAACACAAGATAAGAATAATGGATATGATTAATTAGTCCCATTTTGTAACACAATTTAGGATCAATATTATTTTCTTGTATATAGGGGGCACATGCCCATTATACACAAGATATTAAAAATATTATAATTTATGCCCATTATGTTACACCAAATGTTGGTGAGATTATTTATTAGAGTATTGAGCATATAATTACACCATTGATCTATAAATTTAAGCAAAAATATGATAACATAATTAAATTTTGATTTTACAATAACTTTACAGAACAATTTAAAATTTTGACTTACAAAATATGAATTTAAAGAAAATAATTCATAATATTCAACAATAATTTGATAATGGAGTTTGGCATGAAGGCCTATGTCTCTGGGTCCAATATCAGCCAATATATTAGGAAAAACATTTCAAAAATGAAAAATGAACAACCACAAAGTTGTTCTTCAGGCAAAAATACTGCTAGTCTCATTTCGGACTTTCTCCAAATTCCACTCCAAACTCCTTCTGTAACTCGAAATAGCTTTCTAACTCTTAGCCTTTTACATTGGCTGATAGCTTTCGAAGGTTGTTTAAATAAAAGTTCTCAGTGTTATATATCCATTCAAATTTGTAGCCCACTTGGTTGGGCCTTATCCTTTTATCTAAGGTGGAGTGGGTTCAAATCCCATGACATAGGTGTAGGTTATAAACTTCATCCATAATTCCCACATTCATAGGGTCTTGGCTTATCATGGTTTTAAAATAGTCTTGGTTAGATTATTCAAAATTTCCATTGGAAATTATCCCACATTTAGTGGGTTTGTATTTATTTAAGGCTTTATTAAGCCTTATCCTCCCATTTTCTTCGTGGCTTAGACTACATCCATTGTCATGGACTCTTGAATGGTTCATGGAAGTCTTTGGTGGAAACTTCGATAGATGATACGTGGAATTTGGTTATGACCTATGTGTGGACATTACATAACATGTTGAGTTTCACATGAATATTATGTAGCATCTACATGGAAAGTATATGGTGACTTTGGATTTCATGTGCCATGTGGATTTATGGGAAAATATAATATGGTTTGTTTGGAAGATTCGAGAAATAAAATTAGATGGTGGCAAGCCACATGGTGGCTTGAGGACCCACCACATGGTACAATATCCTCTCACCACTTGTCAACCATTTTCCATGCCACTTGTTGATTGCTTATCATGCCACTTATTGACCACTTGTTGCACCACTTGTCATCCTCCAACTGCATGTTTCATCCAAACCTTAATTTTTTTATCGATTATAAAAGATGAATATATTTGCCTATGAAAGACAAATGATTGAAACCCACTATTTATTCCACATCATTCCATGTGTCACATTCTTATTGGTCTAGATTTGCCACATCATCCTATTGACCAGGTTTGACCATAACTTTGACCAGCCATATCTTTCACATATGAAATATATTTCATGAACTAAAAATTATGCCAAAAATCTCTCAAAATGATCTAAACCATGGAACTAATTTTGAATTGTTCCATAATGGTAAATTTATGTATTTTGACCAACTTTAACCTATTTTGATCAATTTGACTAGAACTTTGATCAACTACACAAGGAGCATACAAGCTTTTTTTTAACATTTTACATACTATTAGAAAGGTCTTAGTGGGATATATGCAATGATGTAGGTTTTGATCTACTACATAACCTTTTTTAAATTGACATCTAGATCAATCCTCCCTACTAAGAAGGCTTTTTATCCTCAAAAATATAGTACTAAACTTGGTACTCCATGTGAGGATCTTTGTATGGATCTAGCTCTCAGCTCTAGCTTGAATGATCTCCTGAATGTTAGTTAGTTATGGAGGTACTTCAATGGGTATTCAGATTTGAAACTGTGAAAATATTTTAGGACATATAGTGTTATAACAATCACCATTTACAATTTTCCTTTTAAGGTTTTTACCTAGCAACATAGTTTACAAATATTGCACTTCTTGGGTCTTTACAAACACTGTAATGATTACAAACATTACCCACTTGGGTCTTATAAACAATGCCTATATGTAGGTCTTACAAATATGTATACATACTTGGCCACTCTACACAAATTAAAATATATAGCCTATTTCTCGAGTTGTTCTTGATGCTTCTCATGATAACATATTTTTTTACCCTACAATGTTCCTATCTATAACATAGATGAGTAAAATAAAATTGGAGGTACCATTTTACCTATAATAGTTACTATCAATGTGCTTGCATGAGATATGCTATCATGTCTTTTGCAATGCTATACTAATTTTCCTTTTTGGAAAAAATTGCCTTTCTTAGAGACAAATATGGTTTACCAAGGATAATACCACTAAAATAAAGTGGAACCACATCTAATTCAACTTCATATAAGAAGTTGGTGGTACTTTTAAACCTTAATTTACATATTTTTCTTACATGTATAATATTATGACCATCTATCTTATCCAGATAATAGGGTTGGAAATGTGTCTTAGTTTCTAAACCTAGGGTTTCTAAAACATCTTTTGAGATCAAATTCCTTTGATAATTTTTATAAAAATTAGAATCTACTTTAGAATTCTTAATAATGATTATTTTCCAAAAGTGTTACCTTTCTAGGGTGACAATTTCTAAACTATCAGCTTATAATTGACTACCGTCTCCTTTGATGATGTTATCTCAAGTTTTGACTGACTATATTTTATCTGAGGAGGCTCTATATTTTTCTTGATTGAAGATGTAGTTACAACCTTTGCCTGAGGCTGTGGATGATTCTACTTATCTTCCTTCATCATTTGTCCCTTAGCATTGAATTTAAATCTGAACTTCATTTCTTCTTTAAGCAACCTCATTTTGACATTTTTCTTAAATTTCCTTTTAGGACTCTCTTGTGCATAATCAAAAAATACATTCAAGTATTTATTCTTTGCATACCTTGATGAGTCATTTGAATATTTTTCATCCAATGTAACTATCACATCTTTAGAGAGTACTTATTCTAGCTATTTAGGATGTTCTCGCTTGTTGCTTGAGTAATCCTTCAACTCAGCTTCTTGGGATATTTGTCCTTTTACTTCATATCCTAATCCTATATGGAGTGCTCTTTTTGTCACTTAGATAGGCTGAAAAATTCCTTGACCATTAATGCCAAGACCTTTTCCTTCAAATCCCATTTTTGCTAGTAGCTTAGAACATATTCCCTTCATTTACTTTTCAAATGACTTCGATAAATGTTTAGGGTTAGTATATTTAGTATCCCTAACATTGTCAATATAGATAGAGTAATTGATTTCATTGATTTCTTCCTTAGAATTTACATCAAAAGATACATTAATAATCAGAGCACTATTTGCTTCCATATTTACACTTTTATTATCATTGATAGGACTAGCAGGATTATATGAATTAGAAGAATCACTGCTATAATCATAATGTACCTTTGTAGTCTATCTTGTTTCAAACTAAATATCATAGGTATGATTGGTCATCATTTGGATTCCTTCTCCTGATGTAGCATTTCTAGCATGTTGAGATGTAAGATAATAATGATCTAATGTTATCTCCTTAGCTTCTCTTTTAACTATGTCAAGAGTTACTTGATCAAAGAATAGCCATTTCATGTCAAAATGCAAAATGCCATAATGAGTTGCATGTCCTCATACTATGTCACCAGCTCCTCCAACTATCTTAGTGTGAGGTAATGGAAGAGTCCTTAGCTATAGACATCATAAAAGGCCTTCAATAATATAATTGGCTCTAGAACTCTAGTTAAAATAGATCTACATAAATTTCCCTTCTATAATAGTAGTGTAGTTTTACCTTTGACTTTCCTCAAAGCATATCATAATATCTAGTAATTTCATTAGCAACAACTATCATATTAGAGACTCTAGAATTTCTTGATAAGGTATTATAGGTCAAATTTATTGATTGCTACTGGACATGGCTAGTGCCTTACCTATTTCCTCATTTCACCTTCTAAATGATACTGGAGCCTGATTGGGGTGTAAGATCTAGAATTACTTAGTAGTATGACCTTTTGGGCACAATGTCCATAAATCTATGAATTTCTATGCATCCTCTTCTTCTTTCAATGTTTTTATTATAGTTTTGATCATAGTGTAGTAATGCTCTATTGGAGTCTCTTGATTTGCTACTCCTACTGTTGCTCTATCACTTACATATTTTGCTCTTGGGCTTGTAGGAATTACATTATCATAGTGATAATGGAATTCATTAGAAACTAAATCGAGGTTAGCTTTGGATCCATTGTTTTATAATAACTGATTTTGGTTAAATAACAAAATCATAAATTCACCCACAATTTTAGTTCTAATATCAAACTTGATGTTTCAAAACAATATTTACACAGAGGTTAGCCCAACACACTAACTACTCTGATACCAAATTGATCCATAAAATTTAATAAAAATATGATAACGTGATTAACTTTTACTTTTACAATAACTTTATGGAATAATTTAAAAATTTGACTTACAAAACATGAATTTAAACAAAATAATTCACAATATTCAACAATAATTTGATAATAGAGTTTGACATGAAGGCTTATGTCTTCAGATCTAATATTGGCTGATATATTAGAAAAAAAATTTAAAAAGTTCTTGCAAACATATCCAAAATAAAAAATGAAACAATTACAAAGTTGTTCTTTAGGCAAAAATACTGCTAGTCTCTTTTTGGACTTTCTCTAAATTCTGCTCTAAACTCTTGCAACTTGAAATAGTTTTCTGGCTCTTAGCCTTTTACATTAGCTACTAGATTTAGAATGTCATTTAAATAAAATATCTTAGATTTATGTATCCATTCAAAATTTTAATCCACATGAATGGGCCTTATCTTTTTATCCAAGGTGGAGTGGGTTTGAATCCCACGACATAGTCGTAGGTTATAAACTTCATCCATATTTTCCACATTCATAGGGTCTTGGCTTATCATGGTTTTAAAATAGTATTGGTTGGACTATTTAAAATTTATATTGGAATTTATCCCACATTTAGTGGGTTTGGATTTATTTAAGTCTTTAATAAGCCTTATCCTCCCATTTGCTTTTGGCTTAGACCACATTCTTTGCCGTGGAATCTTGAATGGTTCACGGAAAATTTGATGGTTGATACATGGAATTTGGTTATGACCTATGTGTGTAAATTATGTGACATGTTGAGTTTCACATGAATATTATGTGGCATGTACGTGGAAAGTATGTGGTGACTTTGAGTTTCATGTATCATGTGGATTTATAGGAAAATATAATATGGTTTGTTTGGAAGATTCAAGAAATAATTTTGGATGGTGGTAAGCCACATGGTGGCTTGAGGACCCACAACATGGTCCAATATCCTCTCACCACTTGTCGACCATTCACCATGCCACTTGTTGACTACTCATCATGCCACTTGTCAACCACTTATTGCACCACTTGTCATCATCCAATTAGATGTTTTGTTCAAACCCTAAATTTTTTACCGATTGTCGAAGATGACTATATTTTACTCTCAAAGACAAATTATTGAAACCCACTATTTATTTTACCTCATTTCACATGCCACATTCTTACTAGTCTAGATTTATCATGTCATCCTATTGACAAGGTTTGACCACAACTTTGACCGATCATATCTTTCACATACAAACTTCATTTCATGAACCATATTATGTCAAAAATATCTCGAGATGATCTATGCCATGGAACTAATTTTGAATTATTCCAAAATGGTCAATTTTTATAGTTTGACCAACTTTAACCTACTCTGATTAGCTTGACTAGAACTTTGACTAGCCACATAAGAAGCATACAAGCTTTGTTTGCTATGTTCCACATACCGTTGGAAAGGTATCAATGTTTTCTACGTAATGGTATAAGTTTTGATGTACTATAAAACCTTTACTGAATTAACCTCTAGATCAACCACTAAAAGTTACAATGGTACCATGGAATCAAACAACTACATACATCATTCATAGTATTGATTGTGATTTATGGCATCTCATGAATAAGATTATAAATGTATAGCCATAATGGAAAGATGTGTCTGATTATATTTTATATTGTACTTATTATTAACAATGAGTTATATGAATATGACCCTGATATATCAAACTAAGCATGATATAGACATGTATACTTGTGTTTCTTGTATTAATAAGAATTGAATTATATGTCATTATTTGTATTATGTGTTTTTAATGTTTTTTTATTCATTATTAATTAAGGAAATGTATGCTAATTTAAATGGAAAAAAAAATTGTCCTTGTATATATTGAAACTATATAAGGCATTGAACTATTAGCTCACAACTTGACATATGGTTTATGTTATCAGTGATTTGTTATCAATGTTGTGCTTATTTATACTTAATAAAATGTATATTATATTAAATAAATAAATACACTTACCCTATATGATGTGAGTTGAGGAATTTAACTACTAACTCATGAATAAGCATAGAATTATGTCAACCTATATGTATCTTATCTTGTGTAGAATGGATTTAATTGATAACATTATTTATATCTTGTATAGAATGGGCATGTGCCCAATCTAAAAAATATAATAATATTTATTCTATATTATGTAGATTGGGATTAACTGAAAATATATGATTAATATTCTTATCTTATGTAGAATGGGCACATATTTTCCATTCTCATAAAATAATAATGGGAATGTGCTAATTATCTTGTATATAATATGCACATATACATTCTTATCTTGTGTAAAATGAGATTAATTTATAATATTATTAATATCTTGTGAAGAATTGACATGTGTTTATTATACAATACAAAATAATATTATCAATTAATCTCATTCTACATAATATAAAAAATATTTGACATATAGAATGGGCATTTACCCATTTTACATGAAAACAAGATAGTAATATTGACCTATTAAAAAGAAACCAATATTTTTATCTTGTGTAAATTTGGCACATGCCTATTTTACACAAGATAACAATAATAATAATAATAATAGTAATAATAATAATAATAATAATAATAATAATAATAATAATAATAATAATAATAATAATAATAAAGCCCATTTTGTAATACAATATAGAAATATTAAATATTACCAATTAATCCCACTATGTAACACAAGATAAGAGTATTAAATATTATAGATTAAGCCCATTATATAACATAAGATAAGATCAATATTATTATCTTGTGTAGAATGGGCATGCACCTATCATATATAATATATTAATAATATTATCAGTTACGTCTATTTTGTAACACAAGATATTGGTATGATCTTTCATTAGAGTATTGAACATCCATGTACATAGAATAATATTACGATGATATCATGACATTAGCCAGCTACATATATCATTGATGGTATTGATTGTAATTTGTGGCATCTCATGAGAATGACATAACGTATAATCATAAGGAATATATGTATATTTTGCTTTATTGTAATGAAATTAATATAAAAAGTGATAGATATGGAGCCACATAAGCATTTGGAAGCATAGGTGGTAAAGTAAGAATTTTTAAAAGAAGCAAGAAAATGGAGTCTTAAATTAGCCTGATCTAATCCATAAAGAGTGTCTCCTAAATCCTCTGGTATGGATCAAACTACCTCAAGTTCTTGGATCCATTCTTAGAGCAAATATCTGCATTCTAGACTAGTGAAAATCCAAGTGATGCTATAAACATAATTTTTGAAGTATTTTACTACCATTGGGATATAATAAACTCCTTGGGTTATGTCCTCCCTAAAAACTCAACCAAAAATGGGGTCAAATTTGGCAATTTCAAGTGGTTCAAATCAGGGTTCCAAATTTTAAATGAAGGCGAATGAAACTTTTTTGGCAATCCCAAACTCACCCATGCTCAGATATTTTTGGCCATCTCAACACTCATCAATTTCATTGGATAGACCCTTCATCTTTCCCACATTGTCACATTAAAGGGTGTGAAGTAGGTATTGTGAGCCTCTAAGTAAAATTCCAAGTTTGATATTAAGTTTTTATACACAAAATGGGTGGATATGGAAGTAGAAGGACAAGTCTTTAACATTATGCCTAAACAAGATATTTTGTTTTGGAACACCATGTATGTAGCAATGTTATAATAAGGTCGAATAGATAAGCAACTCTCTTTCATTGGAATGTCTTTAAAAAACATATAAATAGATGTGAGTCTCCATATGGCTTTGGGTTATAGTTTCATAATCAAGGATCATAGGTAGTCTGACAATTGCTTAACAAAATAAAGATATACAAAATTATGGCAAAAATATTATAGGAAACTCTATTAATGAAAAGTAGTTATAACATCAAATTATGATACGTATCTACTCTATAAAAACCTTTTTTTTATGGGTATATTTGGAAGATATTATGGGTGATCTTAAATAGAAACTGGAATACTCTCAAGAGATACCTATGTGCCATCAATGTATTTTATATACAAGAAGACAATTTAAGGATCATATTCCTCTATCATAATATGATATAGGAAAGGAAACCACTCTTTTTATGGTACTAGGACTTTGAGGAAAAGTTAAAGATGTTGGGAAGCTTTCTTAATCTAAACCTACGTCATTCTATCATGACATGCTATTTGACTCTTTTTGATACACATTATTATATGTATTATCATATTTATTAATGTTGATCATTTGATGTTTACATATAGATGCTAATTGATTTGATCCTATAACAACATATTGTTATCCTGTAGTAATATATTGTTATCTTACAATGACATACTATTATACTGCAATAATATATTATTATCTTATAGCAACATATTGTTATCTTGTAGTGGCATATTGTTATCCTATAGTAATATATTGTTATCTTGCAACAATATGCTTTTATTTTATAACAACAATCTTATAGAACCATACTTTGATACTAAAATAATATACTTTGATATTGCATATTAATGATGTTATCAACATAGTTTTATATTTTAATAAGTATATAGTTTAGATTTACATGTGTGTGTGTGTGTGTGTGTGTGTGTGTGTGTGTGTGTGTGTGTGTGTGTGTGTGTTTATTCATGTAGAGCAGATACTATTGATATCATGTTTTGGTGGATGTAAGACTCACAAGTACATGATCTAGGCTGGCGGTGGATTTTAGTAGTTGAGGTAATAATGGTGGAGGCAGTGAGCAGTTGGATAACACCAACACTTAATAAGAAATACAATGGTAATGAGCTATTTAGTCCTTGAGCAATTTCAGCATGTCTTATGTATCTCTTTTTATCTTGTTTTATTATATATTTTGATTGATATTTTCATCTTTTTATCTCTTTTGATTATAGTAGTGTCCTCTTTTAGTTTTTATTATTTCTTTATTTGGTGACTTGTGTGTGTTGGCTTGGAAATGAGCTATCATTTTGTCTCGGCTATCATTTTCTTATTTTGGTTGTTAAGGGGTTCAAATACTTTAATTATTATTTCAAGCATATTAACTTGTTGCCCATTTTGGATCATATTATAATTAAAATTATTTAATCTAAGTCCTTTCATCTTGATTTTATCACCAAGAGACCTCAGGAAGGTTAATGCCATGCATTATAATGGAGTGGGACTCCATGATGACCTTAATTTAATAAATCTATGGGAAAAAAATAATATATGTTTAATGTTATTTATTAAATAAAATTTGTGTTAGTCCATAATGACTATTAAAGGGTTGTGAACTTTAGCCATGCATTATAGTTAAAATAAAAATAAAGTTTATCTATTTTTAAACAGATAAATAAATTAGAAAAAGAAAAAGCAAAAATAAATAAAAATTTTATTCATTAAGGCAAATGATGGCTTTTAGGGGTTTTCTCTTCACCTAAAGGAAATTGATTATTTTTAATTAGGAAGAAATGTCTTTTTTGTTGTGCTGGATATTAGAGAAACCCTAGAGGAAAAATGACAACCATGGAGAAGAATGGAGGCTTGGATTTCATCCAAGTAAGCTTTAATCGCTTAGAAAAAATTTGTGCCTGGAGAGAATTGAGTAGGCAATGGAAGAAATGGGATGAGGTTGGGCAAAATTTTTGTTTTTTTAAGGGTAACCAAGAAAAAATTTCATTTTCTTCTTCTTAAGGCAAATTTGTGCCAATTAAGTGACGTTTTTTTAATTTCTTGCTGGAGTTTATCTTTCATGGATGCGTAGGGTTGGATTAAAATTAATTTAATGTTGGGGTTTCATACCCGCTTGTGGGTTAAAAATTTTACCTGGTGTGTAGGGATTTAAATAAATTAGATTTATTATTGAATGTTTTTTGGGATAAAATAGTAAAATGGTTATTATTTCTATTTTATTCATGATTGAAAAATATTGCCTTAAAATGGCATGCTAGGTGTTTTATTTTCTATGTGGTTTTTATTTAATGGTTAAATGGGTGCTTCTTTTCTGTTGTAATTATTTTTTAGCTATTGAGTTTTTACCAATGCTATTTTTATTTAACCTTGCTAGTCTTTAATGGTAGTCTATGAAAATATGGCACCATAGCAAAGCTTACATGTTTTTAATTTAGTTTATTTTACCTAGATTTTGATGGATTTAGAGGTATTAGTGCAAATGAGTTGTTTGTTATTATTTTGCCTCTTATTTTTCTTACTTGGGTCAAAACATGAATAGGTTGTTGTTTTCTCTTAGTTAATAAAAATAAAAATTACAGATCTGGATGACGTTGGATACTTGATATATCTAGTAGGACATTATGCAAGTGACACTTGTGAAATGTTTTGTATATTATTATTGTCACTATTGATGCATGAAGTTATGGTTCATCTGTTTGATGATATTGTGTGACTACTATAAATTACTCATTGATTGGTAAAATATCTTGCTCACACCTTTACCCAAATCCCAAATTCCTAAATCCACCATCCAGATGATGGTTGGAGTGGTGAGGGCCACTGATTGGAGGGCTCATAAGATGGGTCAGGATGGTGTGCAGATTATTTGGTGGATGATATTTCATTCTGGAGTTACATGATGTGTTTAGAGTTATTATTACTCAATTTCAATGATTAAATATTTATTGTAGTATGTTTAAAATTAATATTCTTATGTATTATTATTGTACTAACTTCTTTCAATATAACAGATTATGTTATATTTTTTATATAAACCTAAATTTGATGGACTTGCTGCTCATAACTCATAGAGTTGTATCAAAAATAATTTTTGGGTTTTATTTTCATCGATTGAACCTTAAAAACATATATATAATTTTTTTTTATAAAATATTAAGGAAGAAAATTGAGTTCCAATATGACTGTATTTTGTTATTAAAATAAAGATATTTTGCAACAATTTAATGATCTTCTTGTAGCATGATTTTTAAGAGTTATCATTTTTGCTTGTTGTCCTATAGCATCTACTTGGAATGGTTATATATTTAATTATTTTCTTCAATCATGGTAAAATAATTGATATTGTATCCATGCATATTTATCTTAAGAAAGATTTGAAAAGTTTGTATTATAAGCTCAATTGGTGTCATGCATGTAAAACTTGTAAGTTAGATTTCCTTAAATTAATTAAGGCATGAGTATATGATTAAATATGTTGTAATGATCCTTAAATTATGATATCCTAGTATAAATATCTATATAAGATAGTACTATTGAATATATATATATATATATATATATATATATATATATATATATATATATATATATATATATATATATATATATATATATATATATATATATATATATATATATATATATATATATATATATATAAAGTTAAATAAGTAAGGACATCCTTGGAAGCTTATACATTCATATAGAATGATATGGGCATGCTTTGTCTTGGTTGATCTAATTATGGTTAACACCTGAATTGTGTGTAATGGTTTTTTTGCATCATGAGTCTTGAATTTTTAATGCAAAATTATATGTTTTGATTTATTAATTATTGAACATAGTGTATGATGGGAATCATACATGCATAAATCTGGTTATTGGTTGTGGGTGCATTATATAAATCTCAAATATGCATAGTAAACTATGTTATTAATTCAATTTACACTCTGAATAAAGTGACATTTAAAAGAAAAAATTGGGGATATTTTACCTAGTATCAGAGCCTGTGTTTAAATGTTTTTATTGAGTTTTGATGCATTTCAATTCTTTTATCATGTGATTAAAAAACTATTTGAGCTTATGTATGATTATGCATAACTTTACAAAGGGATCATATTGCATAATGTACTTTAGATGCCTATAAACACAACTAATATGGAGGTACATGTCTAGGAGGCTTATTTTGATAAATTGTATGTGTTGTGTTAGTTGAATGCCACCTATATGTATATATTTTCTTTCTAAGGCTTGATTAAAACCTTGTATGCTAATGTGCATAATAATCCAAGGTTGGAGTTATATGCCTTGTATAGACTGATACATGTCTTATATGCTTGAGAAGGTCATGTGTGACCTTTATAAAGTCACTTAACCTCTTGAATGTGTTAATTAGTGATCTATTTATGCAAGTCTGAAGTGTCAAAAGTTCCTATATTATGCATGTATATGTGTGTGTGAGTGTGCATGTAGAAATTGATAAAATTTTTATAGGTAATATTGTAACCCTATAGGATCTTAATGATTTATTGAAAAAAATATGTTGATCTCCATAGCCTTGACTAAAGTCACCCTTTTCCAATTTTGATTTATGTTAATATGGGTCTCACTTGACTACTAATTGACCTATATAGGTAGGCCAATATGAGTTAAGACAATAAAAGACCATTGTTAGAATTTAGAATATTTATTTGATAATTGTTGAAAAATTTTCTTGGGACATTAAGTCTTTGAAGGGTTAAGGGATGACTTATGCCTGGGAGGCTAGTTGAGGAGAAAGTATACTTGATTTACTTGAGTGAATCATTTACTTTTAAAAAAATTGTTTGTTGGGGACTGCTTTGAGCTTTTTGGGCTGATAGAGTTGAATGGTTGTTGATTACCATTACCATTCCATTGGATATGCATTAAGTTAACTTAAAATAAGTGTTGGAAGAGTAGGACCTTGAAATGGATTTTTGATTATCAAGACCACTTGGTGAGTTGTATAAATATTAACTCATTTTATGATGGTTTTTTAAGTTGGGAATTACTCTTCCAAGTCCTATATTAGGCCAAGTTATAGTTAGAGTTATTTTATAGCCCTTATGTGATTTATTTGGCTGCCTTTACTCTCTTTTTAAGTGAAGTCTTAAATAGAATTAATAGGCCTTATTTTTTTTACTTAAGGACCTAATTGACAACTTGGTAAAGTTGGCCTATCATGATTCTTGGCATGTTAATTATATTTTCCTTGAACTAATAAATTGATTTCTAAATCAAGGTTATCTTAAATTGATACCTTTGTTCATGAATATAATCCTTATAGATAACAAAGGAATAAAATATGAATTAAGATTTAGCAGGTTAAAAGAGGTTGGAATGGTATTCCAACACATTATTGGGACTTCTATGGTACAAGTATAAGCTAAGAAAGAGCTTTGTTTCATGACTAATGCTTGTGAAGTATTATTTTGTTCAAGGTAGTAGATTTATAATCAAGATCATTAAAAGTTTTACTAATTGAATGTTGATATTTGGTTGATATCATAGATGATGGTTTCCTTTAACCATCTTGAAAGTTATAAAAATGTTAAAGCTTGGTGTGTCCAACATAATTAATGACTATTATGAGAAAAAAATTTATAATATTTTGTTCATATAAATTAAATACTTGGGTGTAATATATGCTCAAATGCATGAATTATTGAGCTGATATAACACTCTTGTGATGAGTGGCATGTTGTTGAGTAAGATGAGTCAACATGCATTAGATGTTCATGGTTGAGTAAGGTTATTTCAAGGTAAATATGCTCTTGAAGGTGGTGTAATTAAACACCAAATACAAAAAATTATTAATAGAGTATTATGAGGTAGTGCTGGAATTTATCAGGATCCTTACTCCTTAAGAGCACAATTGATTACCTTTGTATAAGCAACTAAACATGAAATTTAACCAGAAGTAATAAGTAACTAAAAATTAGAAACAACACATAATATGAGAGACAATACAATCTTGTATTAATACTCTTCCAGAAGGAAATACAATGAAGAAATCACACTCTTCTCACACCTCTTGGGCATACCTGTAATTCTCCCTCAAGAGTTCTCTCACTCAATTACAAACCAATCAACTCAAACACAGAGTTGTTGTTTCAACTAGTCAGTATCAATACTGCTAGTACCACCGAGTACACCACGTACTCCAAGTAGATCTCCCTGATCTTGCTCCTTGTTGTGTTGCAAATCTCATTTGAGCTTGCACACACACACACACACCTGCAAATCAACTGACCTTACTTACCATGTAGATCTTCTACCTGATCTTGCACACCTGCAGATCAACTTGGTTTTGCACACCTGCAAACCTAGATCTTACACACCCTAGAAGAACCCTTGTCCTTGCCTTTCCAAGTCCTTATGATTCTCCACCTAGAAGAACCCTTGTCCTTGTTATTGACAAGTCCTTATGATTCTCCAACTTACAATACAGCCCCATGGGTCTCTTAAATAGATCCCACACAAACAATAATTAGACTTCCTAATTACAATAATTATAAATGTAGACTCAAGACTAAAATTAGTCTTTACATGCAAATTGGCCATTCATCAAACTAATTATTAATGTAACTAATAGTTCTGGAATGCACAGGTGACTGACATCGGTCCTTGTCTGTCTGGAGATGATCGATGTCGACCGATGAATGACCGATGTCAGCAGCTTTCGGTCTACCCCTGACCGATGTCAGTTGGCCTGACCGATACCGGTTACTATGACACTCAACAACCTCCTTCATGTTTTCATACCTGTGAAGATTTTAGCTCCACAACCTAACAATATCCCACTTGGAGATAAATAGCTACACCTGTACCTATACCTGTACATCATCTAATTTTGTTTCTTGGCTTGTATCTCTCTTTAAGTTCAATCTTGAAGACCAACCACCATAAATCATGTGGTGCTTCTCCTATCATCCAAGTAACTTGCCATATCTGAATCTACATACCCATGTAGAAAAGTGCTTAACCTTGCATAACATGTATACCTACTGTTGGTCCCTCTCAGATACTTGAGAATCCACTAAACTGCTTTCCAGTACTCCTTTCTCGAATTGGCCACCAACTTACTGACAACTCCCACTGCTTGGGTAATATCAAGTCTAGTACACATGTACTCAACCTCATCATGTGATTTGGGACACTGTTCTATGAACTATCCATCCATAGGTGTGCTAACCGGTTCTACATCCTGTATATTGAACCTCTCCACTACCTTATTCACATAATCATCCTGAGGCAACATCAACATGTGATCTTCCCTGTCTCTAGAAATACTCATGCCAAGGATTTTTGTTCCTCTTAAATCCTACCTGGCACACCTCTGAACTAATTTTACCCTTAGCTCAACAAATCCATGCATATATGAACCTACAACAAGCATATCACCCACATATAGTAACAGGATAATGTCGTGACCATTATCGAACCTGGTAAAATAAACACAATGGTTACATTGACATTGACTAAAGCCATGCTTTGTCATACCCCTGTCAAACATGTACCACTATCCTGGAGCTTGCTCAAGACCATATACCCTGGCCTTCTATCTCACGTGCCCATTCTCTCCTTTCTTTAACCTAGGAATCCATTCATCTTTTAGTGCTTTCATCCCAGCTGGCAACTCTACCAAATCTCCCATTTGGTTCTTTCCCAAGGAATCAATCTCCTCATTCATGCCATGCTCCCACTATTTCCTGGATTCTACCTGCATTGCCTCTTCAAAACTTCTTGGTTCTTGACCATCAGTGAGCAACAAGTTCAAGAAGTATAAAGAATGGGAATAATGAATTTGAGGCTTACTTACCCTTTTAGTCCTCCATATGGGCATTTGAGACTCCTTGACAGCTTGTTGTCTGCCCAAAATCCATTCTCTGGTCGACCCTGGTCTGCACCCGACCAATGTCGATTCCACCTAATCACTGATGCTAGTTCCCTGGCTGACATCAATGTCCACCTACTTGACACCACCGACTCTGGTCTACACATGATCGATGTCGGTACCTGCCAATGTCGATAACTATGTTTTCTTATGAGTGATGACTTTTACCCGTGAGCTCACTTTGGATCATAACCTTGTCCAAACTACCCTGCTCAAAATTATTTATCTCCTTGAGCTGATCTCTATCCATTATCTCCTCCATGAAAACCAAGGCTTTCCAATTCTTAAGTTTTTCAAAGACATCTGACTTCCTCTTAAGAACATGCATCCCCTTCTTATTCATGTGACCAAGCCTACAGAGCCACATCTTCACATATACCTCTGAAGTAGATAAACCAGAAGGAGAATTAGTAATACAAGTAGATAGATAAAGAGTACCTACTTTCTTACCACATGCTAATTCAAGTGCACCCTTGGAAACTTTCCAAGATTCTACTGTGAGAGCAACTGTGCAACTCTCATCACCCCACTTTCCTGTAGAAATTAGACTCCTCTTCAGGACTAGGACATGCATGACATCCTTCAACACCCATGTGTTTCCCGTCTACAATTTTAGTTGCACTTCCCCTTTGCCAACAATTTGACAAGGCTCACCAACCCCTAAATAAATCTTTCCAAAGTCTCCATGGACATAATCATGGAAAAATACTCTATTTGGGGTTGCATGGAAAGAGGCAATAGAATCTAAAACCCAAGATTCTCCTTTATCCAAGGAACATACAAGAGCATCCTGTGCAACAATACCTACAACATCTGCTTCTTCATTTCCTTCATGCTAATCTTCTACCAACCAACAATCTTGCTTTACCTGCTCTTTCTTTCCATAATTTAGTAATTGGTCATTCTTGCCATTGAATTCCTCCATTCTTAGTGTACTTTTTTCTGCCATTGCTTTACTCCCACTCAATCAGAAACCCCTGAGAATGACCTGTAATCAACAAATACTTAACACACTCTGACCACCTATTAGTGTACCTAACCAAGCTCTGATACCAATTGTCAGTGGTATCACTTGGTGATCCTAGCTCTGATACCAATTGTCAGGATCCCTACTCCTTAAGAGCCTAATTGATTCCCTTTGTATAAGTAACTAAACATGGAATTTAACTAGAAGTAATAAGTAACTAGAAATCAAAAACAACACAGAATATGAGAGACAATACAATCTTGTATTAATACTCTTCCAAAAGGAAATACAATGAAGAAATCACACTCTTCCCACACCTCTTGGGTGTACCAGTAATTATCCCTCAAGAGTTCTCTCACTCAATTACAAACTAATCAACTCAAACAAAGAGTTTTTTTCAACCAATCAGTATCAATACTTCCAGTACCACCGAGTACACCACATACTCCAAGTAGATCTCTATGATCTTGCTCCTTATTGTGTTGCAGATCTCCTTTGACCTTGCTATCCCGTAGATCTCCTTTGACCTTGCACACACACACACACCTACAAATCAACTGAACTTACTTACCATGTAGATCTTCCACCTGATCTTGCACACCTACAGATCAACCTGGTTTTACACACCTACAAACCTAGATCTTACACACCCTCGAAGAACCCTTGTCCTTGCCTTTCCAAGTCCTTATGATTCTCCACCCGGAAGAACCCTTGTCCTTGTTCTTGACAAGTCCTTATGATTCTCCAACTTATAATACAACCCCATGGGTCTCTTAAATAGATCCCATACAAACAATAATTAGACTTCCTAATTACAATAATTAGAAATGCAGACTCAAGACTAAAATTAGTCTTTGCATGCAAACTGGCCATTCATCAAACTAACTATTCATGTAACTAACAGTTCTAGAACACAAAAGCGACTGATGTCAGTCCCTATCTATCTGGAGATGACCAATGTCAGCTAATGAATGACCAATGTTGGTAGCTTCTGGTCTACCCCTAACTGACGTCGATTGGCCTAACCAATGCTGGTTACTGTGACACTCAACAACCTCCTCCATGTTTGCATACCTGTGAAGCTTTTAGCTCCATAACCTAACAGAATTTCTAGAAATGATTATAAAATATATATATTGATGTTCTTTGATGATGTATCTTGGGTAAATTAAAATAAAATTTATTTCAAAGAAGCATTTACTTATTGATTGTATGTGGTTAATTTGTTTTTTTACAGCTATGGCAAGAAGGTGTATGTTTTTCTTGCCTTTATGTGTCACTATAAGTGACTAGTTACCGCTATGTAATTTTTTTTTTAAAATATAACATTATTATTTTTGCTTGGGTAGAACTATTGGGTTAAAATAGGTGGACTTGTAAACAAGACCAAGAAGATTTTTTTGGTTGAAATGTTATTATGGTTGGTTGATCGCAACCATCATGTAAAGTGAAGGTGAATAATTATTATGTTCTATGATATTAAGGTGTTGGAATTTATGAATTTTAACTGAAATTAATGGTTGTAGAAATCTTTAATTTTCATGATAGTAACCTTCACCTTGAGCCTTGGTTGTATCCGCCCTTCCCAAATCCACACTATGTAGGATAAGCAACACTAGTCAACCCTTTAATTGTTTGGGCAATCCAATTGGGGGAATAGTGATAAAAGTTTGTAATTGGAATAAAAGGATAAATGTTTGATGTTTGATGATATATTATTTATATGATCCCTTATATGACACTTGAGGTATGACAACCTTAGGAGGACTGAGGGTGTACTCCAGTTTGGAGGGCCAAGTAGAGGAGGGGGTGAATATGACTGACTTGTTTGGGGGAGTTAGAGAGTTTTGGGGATCTCTTATTATTTTTGGATTGGATTAGCCATCTAATCCATGAGGCATGAACCATGTTGGTAATATTTGAGACTCATGGATATAGATTTTGGGCTATGTTGGAACACCCTTCCTTGAAGGAAGGTGAGCTTAAGTTTGAGATCCCTGGAATTGATTATGTGATACTTATGATGGATATTTGGTGTCATTTGGATGGCATCTAGATTGATTATGTGGTACTTATGATGGATATTTGGTGTCATTTTGATGGCATCTAGATTGATTATGTGGTACTTATGATGGATATTTGGTGTCATTTTGATGACATCTACATTAATTTTGTGGTACTTATGATGAATATTTGGTGTCATTTGGATGGCATCTGAAATGACAAGTGGTACTTATGATGGATATTTAGTGTCATTTGGATGGCATCTAGATATTGGGTGACCTAATGGGATTCATGGACCCTTGTGCTTCACTTGTAAGTGTACTTGTGTGTTATGATGTGAAAGTACCCTTGACATAAATTATCAAAACAATTGAATAAACATGTATATACTATTCTATGTGGTTTCTTCATTGCATGTAAAATTGATGTATGTTGTGTAAACCTTTATGTTATATGTAACTATGTTAGACCATGTAACTTTATAGTTGTTTATGTTATCAATTAATATTTCATAATTATTTCATGTGTATGCCATATAACAAGTGTGACCTTGTGTTGCTAACTCTTTATATGAATTAATGTGATCATGAACTACTTTGTGATGTAACTTTTTTAATTTCAAAGATAACATTTATTAATCAAATCTGCTAGGGTATAGTGTTGTATTGTGTGGTGTAATCCCACATTATTACTCTGGTGATGAGCATTGATACAATTGTGAGGTTGAGGGTAAAAAATCATTATATTTGCATTGATTTATAGTAGTTATGGGTTAGGAAGTGGAGTCTCTCATAGGCTAAAAATCTACTTTTCCCCTTTCCATGAGGTAGTTGCTTGATTCATTTGAGTGTGTGCCCCATGTGTGCCACATGTTGGCTATGGAATATTCATGCATAATGGTCACCTTGTGGATTAAATGTTACCTTATCCACCTCTCGAAGATTGTTATAAAAATAACCTATGTGTGAAATTCATCAATGTAGCCTTGTGAATCACTAATTGGTCCTATATGTTAGATTCTTATGCATTATAGCAAGGTTGTACTTGCTTTAATTTAAGCATGTGTTGGTTTTTAAATGAAAGAGTGCTATGTTATGAAATAGATAATTTTTTTATGAGAGAATATTATTGAAATGAATATTTTGATTTGTTTAAAGGTATGACTAACATGTATGCCTATGCTCAGAAGGAGCAATGTAAAATCTTGATCAAGTAGTTTTAAATTTTTTGAGTACTATCAAGGAGTATTTTTAAAATGATGGTGGGATTTGGATCCATATAACCATCATGTTAGCTCATAAAATTAATAGAGAACATGATAACAACCTTGGGGGTTACATGCGAGTGCTTGGGATGACCTCTCCAATATTCAGTGTAGTTGGTATGGGATGCTGCACTAACCCATGAATGATGTAAATTTTGGTAACCACAACACTATGATTGGTTGGTTATTAATTTCATTCTAAGATGAATGATAAAAAATTATGCATTAAGCATAATCTAAAGTGGTGGAAGGACCACCTAACAAGTATGATTACTATGTTGGTTCATATTTTATGGTGAATATTATAAAGTTATGCTTGGAACATAATTAATTTCTATGTAAAATGCCTCAAATTTAGCTATTTTTGTGTTAAATCAGCTACTATTATCCCTTATAGGTTGGTAATTAAGAAAAAATATTCAAGATATTTCAATTTACACTATGAAAGTACTAATTTATTAAACATTATATCCATTTTATGATGGAAATTCTAACATGAAACAAATTTGGTTTCAAAATTTTGATTCAAATTTTTGGAATCATGCTAAAAGTTTGTGAGAGAATACAAAAATGTAAGCATGTATGAGTGCTTTAAAACATGACCTTTGCTCATACGAGGTTAAAAAATTTAAAACAGTTATTGTATAATTGTTATTGGATGATTTTATTTGATCCTTTCTCCATTGGATATGGAAATTTGTGAATCATTATTTAAACAAACATGAACTAATGAATCTCTTGTTTGAAAGATTCATATTTTACACTTAGTTGTTATAATTTTGTAAAGTGGTATACTATTAAAATTAGAAGATGGTTGATCAAACTCTTAAAAAGGAAGAGAGAGAATTATCAAGTCTTGGTATAATGGGGCATGTTGAGTAAAATAAATACTACAAGAGAAGATATGAAATTATTTTAGAAAAATACTATCCATGGTTATTTTGATTTATTGATGGGATAGTGATCCAGGTGATAATTCAGGTGACAATTCTACCCCAATTGATGACAAAACTTTTGGGAGCCATAACTTTTGCATCGTAGCTCCAATTAACTCCCCACTTGAACTGTTGGAAAGATAATAATGAGGAGAATGTGGTGAGATATCATGGATCTCTACTTGGTGGTTTTTACCACTAAAAACTCAAAGAAGTGCCAAAAATTTCAATTTTAGTAGTGCAGTTTAAAAATAATAAGTTTCTAAAAATAGTAATTCCTTAAATTTTATATTGTTTTAAATCATGGAATTCAAACCACTTAATCTCCCTCAAGATTGGTGACCTTACACATCCTCCTCCTACTTTCAAAATGTGTATAAATGAATATGTAACCCAAAATGGAAATCAAACATCTCTTCCTAGAGATAAACATATAGTTGTATTGTGATCTTGAGTAATAAAACATCTCTTCTCAGAGAATTCATTGTTACTGTGTTATTTTTGTGTTCTTGAAATATCTATCAATCATAACTTTTGAGTTTTAGATCAGATAGCTCCTCATTAAGGGGAGGAGGATGTCACGACTTACTATTTGACTCTTTTTGATAGATATTATTATATGTATTTGCATATTTTTAAGTGTTGATCATCTGATGTTTAAATATAGATGATGATTGATTTGATTCTACAATAACATACTGTTATCTTGTAACAATATACTATTATTTTATAGTGACATATTATTATCTTGCAACAATATACTATTATTCTACAACATACTATTATCTTGAAATAACACATTGTTATCCTACAATGATATATTATTATCCTACAGTAACATATTTTTATCTTATAACAACAATCTTGTAACAACATTATTTGATCCTATAGAAATATACTTTGATATTACATATTAATGATTTTATCAATATAGTTTTGTATTATGATGATTATACATTTTAGATTTACATGTATATATGTTTTAATTCATGTAAATCAAATACTGTTGATGTCATGTTTTGGTGTTTACAGGGATCACAGGTACATGAGCTATTCTAGTGATAGATTTCAGTAGTTGGAGTAATAATGGTAGAGTCAGCCAATAATTGATAAAAAATACAATGGTAATGAGCCATCTAGTCCTTGACCAATTGTACCATGTCTTATGTCTCTTTTTTTGTCTTATTTTATTTTTTTATCTTGATTGATTATGGTTGTGTCCACTTTTAGTTTTTATTATTTCTTTATTTGGTGACTTGTGGGTGTTGGCTTGGTGATAAGCTATCCTTTGTCTTAGCTATCATTCTATTATTTGGTTGTTAAGGGGCTTAAATACTTTAATTATCATTTTGAGCATGTTAAATTATTTCCCACCATGGATCATATTATAATTAAAATTATATAATCTAAGTCTTTTTGTCTTGGTTTTATCACCAAGACACCTCAATAAGGTTAATGCCATGCATTATAATGGAGTGAGGCTCCATGATAACCTTAATTTAATAAATATATGGGCAAGAAGTAACCCATTCTTAATATTATTTATTAAATAAAATTTGTGTTAGGTCATGATGACCATTAAAGGGTTGTGAAGTTTGGCCATGTATTATAGTTAAAATAAAAATAAAGTTTATCTATTTTTAAATAGATAAAAAAAGGAAAAGAAAAAATAATTTTTTTGTTTAAAATTAATTAAGGCAAATGATGGTTTTTAGGGGTTTTCTCTTCACCCAAAGGAAATTGATTATTTTTACTTGAGAATAAATGTTTTTTTGCTTTGTTGGTTGTTGGAGAAATCTTGAAGGAAAAATGGCAACCATGGAGAAGAATGGAGGTTCGAATTTCATCTTAGCAAGCTTTAATGGCTTAGAAAAAAAATTGTACCTATGGAGAATGGAGCAAGGCATGGAATAAATGGGATGAAGTTGGGAAAAAGTTTTGTTTTGTGAAGGGTATCCAAGGAAAATTTTCATTTCCTTCTTCTTAGGGCAAATTTGTGCCAAGTGATGTTTTTTTATTTCTTGTTGGGGTTTATCTTCCATGGCTGCATAGGGTTAGATTAAAATCAATTTAATGTTGAGGTTTCATAGCTAGTTGTGGGTTAAAAAATTTACTTGGCATACAAGGTTTAAAATAAATTATATTTACTGTTGAATGTTTTTTGAGATAAAATAGTAAAATCTTAGTTATTATTTCTATTTTATTCATGATTTAAAAAGTTTCCTTAAAATGGCATGATGAGTGTCTTATTTTCTATGGTTTTTATTTAATGACCACATAGGTGCCTCTTTTATGTTGTAATCATTTTTTACATGTTGGGTTTTACCAATGCTATTTTTATTTTACCTTACTAGTCTTTAATGGTAGCTTGTGAAAATATGACACCATAGCAAAGTTTACATGTTTTTAATTTGGCTTATTTTGCCTAGAATTTGATGGATTTAGAGGCATTAGTGCAAATAAGTTATTTTCTCTTATTCTACCTCTTTTGTTTTACTTACTTAGGTTAAAATGTAAATGAGTTGCTATTTACTCTTGGCTAAAAAAATAAATATTACATATCTAGATGATTCATCCTATGTTGGATGCTTGATAGATCTGACAAGCCATTATGTAAGTGACATGTAATTTTTGATGTGTTCTTACTAGCACTATTGGTGCATGATGTTATGGTTCATCTATTTGATGATGTTGTGTGACTACTGTAAATTGCTCATTTATGAATAAAATATCTTACTCACACCTTTACTTAAATATTGAATGCCGAACTCCACCACCCAGATGATGGTTGGGGTGGTGAGGGCCACTGATTGGATAGCCCATAGGATAGATCATGGTGGTGTACGAGTCATTTGGTGGATGTTATTTCATTCTGGAGTGTTTCATGATGTGTTTTGAATTATTATTACTTAGTCTCAATGATTAAATGTTTGTTCTAGCATGTTTAAAATTAATCTTCCTATGTATTATTATTGTAGCAACTTTTTGTAATATAAGGGAGTATATTGTATTGTTTTATAAACCCAAATTTGATGGAGTTTCTACTCATAACTCATAGAGTTTTATCAAAAAAGATTTCCAATTTTTATTTTCCTTGGTTTAACCTTCAAAATGTATATTTAAATTATTTTTTAAATGACTATTAAGGAATAAAATCAAGTTTCAATATGATTGTATTTTGTTATTTAATGCTCCTCCTACAACATGATTTTTGAGAGTTATCGTTTTCCCTTGTTGATCATGTAGCATCTACTTGGAATGGTTATATATTTAATTATTTCCTTAATTCATGGTAAAGTAATTGATATTATAGCCATGCATGTTTATCCTTAGAAGGATTTGGAAAGTTGGTATTGTAATCTCAATTAGTGTTATGCATGTAAAACTTGAAAGTTGTATTTCCTTAAATTTATTAAGACATGAGTATATGATTAAAGATGGTGCAATGATCGTTAGACTATGAGAATTTGGTATAAAAATATGTATAGGATGGTACCATTGCATATATCTTATATGTATGAAGTTAAATGAGCAAGGACATCCTTGGAAGCTTATACATTCCTTTAGAATAATGTGGTCATGCTTTGTCTTGGCTGATCTAATTATGGATAAGACCTGAATTATGTGAAATGATTCTTTTACATCATGAGTCTTGGATTTTTAATCCAACATTGTATGTTTTGATTTCTTGATTATTATAAATGGTGTATGATGAGAATCATACATGCATAACTTTGGTTATGGGTTGTGGGTGAATTATATATATCCTAACCATGCATAGTGAACTATGTTCTTATTTTTACTTGCACTCTGAACAAAGTGACTCTCAAAAGAAAAGAAAATAATTTTTTTGAGGTTGTTTCACATTTAGGGAAGTGGAAAAAACTATTTTCAAAACCAAGTTATTTTAATCTGGCATCCATCCCTAGTACCTACTTTATGGAGCATGTTAAAGAGGTGTTGATTCTATAGATTACAAGGGAAGAATTGATCTAATATAAGTCAAATATATAGAAATCAGAAATTATCTACAAATTTAATGGTTTTTTGACAAAAAACTAGGCATTATTTCAATGGGTTTATTCTACCTAGACAACACAATGTGAGATATCTCTATGTTCCGAGGGATTTTTCATAGTCCACATTTTTTAAGAGGAAGCCTATTGGAGATTCTTCGAAGATGGTCTTGGGTTTTAAGAATCTATGCATTTTTAAATTACTTAATGCCAATTTAGGTTCAACTCCCCAGTCTTCCCATTTATCTCTATGTATTTTCTTAGTGATAGGAAATTCCTTAGGCATCTTTATCAAAGATGATATAGGGATGAAAACATTGATATTATGCACATTTTCCCACATTTTCATGGAGATGAATTTCAATAAGGGTCTACTAGATAAAGTGATTATTCAATGTGGAAAAATATAACATATTCAAGGATTACATTATGATAATAACTCTTTTTGATGTTGTATATGTAAGCTTCCTAGACATTTACATCACACCTACCCTCAAACAAGAACATATTTTTTCAAAAGGGTCAAAAAAACATTCAAAAGATTGTTTTTTGGAGCAAGAGGAAGTGTAGGAAGATGAAAATAAAATATAGGAAAAATAATAACCAACATAATCAAAAAATAATAAAGATGTATAACTAGGTTTCCAACTAGAGAAATTTGTTCCTTCCATAGAGGAAGGAGAATGATCAAAATCCTTGAGGATTGTTCTAAATGAGACCTCATCAGAGGGAGTGAAGAGAGTACATGAAAATAATAATTTAGACTATGATAAGTATATGATAACCCATCCATATTTAAAAATCTTGATTTCTAACTCACTTTTTGATTACTTGAGCACATATCTATAGGTGGTCATGATTGAGCCCTAGAAGAGGGCATGGAAAGATGTCAAGATAAAGAAAGGTAAGAAGGGTAGGCTTAAATATTTTCTTGGACATATCACCCATTAACTTCTAGTCTCTCTCTCTCTCTCTTTGTTATTTGGTTTTATTTTTAATTTTTATCTTCTCTTTACTAATTTATGGTCTCTTTCCTTGCTTTATTGGGGCTATTTATATTCTGGCCTTCGTTTGCCAGGATTTTTCTATGATGAGTTTTTTGGTAGTGGGCATTTGTCCACTTTATTTCCTTGTATTTTTTCCTTTGGAATTTTGTTGCATCTATGGAATGTAATTTTAATTAATTATCAATATAAAAATTTGATTTTTTTAGGGGGGGAATTATTTATATGATCCCAGTATATTAAAATGAGTATGATATAGATCTATGTACTTGTGCTTAATGTATTACTTAGAATTGAATCATGTGACATTATCTATATTATGTGTTACTAGTTTTATTTTTATTTATTCTTAATTAAGGAAATGCATGTTAATATAAAAGAAAAGATAATTATCTTTGCATATATCAAAACTATCTGAGACATTGAACTATGAACTCACTTGTTTTAGGTTTTATGTTATCAGTGTTATGCTCATTTAAGCTTAATGAAATGTATGTTAGATCAATTTCATAAATTCACTTTACCTATATGGTGTTAGCTAAATCATTCAAACTACTAGCTCATGACTTAGCATATATATATATATATATATATATATATATATATATAAATATATATATATATAAAGAATGGGCTTAATTAATAATATTATTAATATCTTGTGTAGAATGGGTGTGAGACCATTATAAACAAGATAATAATATTGATCCTATCTTGTGTAGAATGGGATTTATTATAATATATGATCAATATCCCTATCTTGTTTAGAATCTTATTAGTTGTATAGAATGGGCACACATTTTCCATTCTTCACATGATAATAATGGGCATGTTACCATTATATTTTTTAGAGTGGGAACATGCCCATTCTTATCTTATGTAAAATGGGATTTATTGATAGTATTCTTAATATCATGTGAATAATGGGCATGTGCCCATTATAAATAACATAATAATGTTATCAGTTAATCCCATTATACACAAGATAAAAATATTTGACATGCAAAATAGGTAATTAGCCTTTCTGCATGACATCAAGATAATATTATTGACCTCTTACAAAGAAGATAATATTATTATCATGTGTAGAATAAACACATGCCAATTATTCACAAAATATTAAGAGTATTATCAATTAAATTCATTATGTAATATAATATATAAATATTTATTATTATTGACTAATCCCATTGTGTAACATAAGATATTAATATCTAGTATTATCAATTAAACCTATTTTATGACATAAGATAGGATCAATATTTTTATCATGTAGGGTGGGTACATGCCCATTCTACAAATGATATTAATAATACTATCAATTATGTCCATTATATAACATAAGATATTGGTAGGATATTAAATTAGAGTATTGAACATATAAGTACACTATGAAAGTTTCTAATGATACCATGTCATTAGACAACTACATGTGTCATTCATTGTATTGATTATACTTCATGACATCTCATAAAGAAGACCATAGATGTATATCCATGAGGAAAATATGAGAATGTTGATATTATTTTTTGTATTAGTCTTAATAATGAACTCTATGTAGATAATATTGATATATAATATTGATCATGATATACACTTTTACCTATGTTTCATGTATTGATGAGAATTGAATCACATGCCATTATCAATAGTATACATTATCGGTGTTCTATTTAATCATGATTAATTAAGGAAATGTATGTTAATCTAAATGGAAAGATAATTATCCTTATATACATCAAAACTATATTATAAATCAAACCATGAACTCATAACTTAATGTAGGAGTTATGTCAGCATAAGATAGGATCAATATTTTTATTTATAAATTAATGCCATTATGTAACACAAGAATGGATCAATATTATTATCTTATTTAGAATATAAAGTCTCCTTTCCATTTATTCCTATTGTCTTGGTTTATGGTTCTTTAGAATGGACATACCCATTCTTATTACCATTCTACATTGCCTAATCTAAATGGAAAGATAACTCTCCTTATATACATCATAACTATATTATAAATCAAACCATGAATTCATAACTTAACGTAGGGGTTATGTCAACATAAGATAGGATCAATATTATTTTTTATAAATTAAGACCATTCTATAACATAAGAATGGATCAATATTAGTATCTTATTTAGAATAGAAAGTCTCCTTTCTATTTATTCTTATTGTTTTGGCTTATGGTTCTTTAGAATGACATACCCATTCTTATTCCCATTCTACATTGTCAATTAAGGCCATTATATACAATCAATTAAACCCATTCTAAACAAGATAGGATCAATATTATTTTATTGTGTAAAATGGGTAGCTTAAATTTAATCTGCATAAAATAGGATCAATATTATTATCTTATTATTATTTAATTAAAATAAAAATAAAAGTAAAAATAATAATAATTTTATTCCTATTTAATTATCAAAATAATTTTGAGGTTTACATGGTTAATTTAATTGTAATTAAAAGGTAATTCAAACCAATATCTAAACTTCAATTGATTCATGTATAAGTCAAATTTATTTTCCACCTTATTTTTATCAAACAATAATAATTAAATTGTATTTTTTAAAAGTATTTTCTATCTAAAAGAAATAGTGCTTGTCAAATCTTGAATTTGATCCCATAATTGAGGTTAATGATAGTTCATTAATACCAACTATTTAAATTATGTCATTATTCAAAGAAAAATAAATACACTTTATTTATAACTTTCAAAATATGATGAAATTTGATGTATGACTTTTATAATGGTTTAACTTTTCTTAATATGCTTTGTAATATTTTATAGGCCATATTTTCATGAATGTCCATAAATTAAGTTTAACAACTAGTAATATGTTAGACACACAAAGAGTATTATTATTTATATTCAACATCAATAAAGTGACAATTTTATCAATATAAAATAGTTAAAACTATTCATTTTATTCCTATTTAATTGTTAAAGTAAATTGAAGGTTTATGTGGTTAAATGTCAAAAAGTAATTCAAAATAATTTAATATAATTTTATAGGAATAAAATTAACTTCCACTATTGATTTCATTTATATTCATATACTTTTTTTTGTTATTTTTATGAGTTTTGACATTGACATGTATTTTATTAGGACAATGCTCCACTAAAATTGAGGTTCTTTGTGGACATTTGAATAGATTTTATGTACTACACTAGATGTTTAAATTATAACATAACTCAAAAAGTACAAACTAATAATTAACAAATAATTCCATATTAACAAATGCTTCCAAACTAATAAACATAGTGCAAATAAACATACTAACAAATCCTTCTTGATTTTTAATTTAATAAGTTTAAGGTAGAATGTTTTAAATTTTGAAAATCTACGTGGTAATTAATGCATCCGGTATTTTTCAAACTTTAAAAATATTGCACCAAAATTTTGGGTGGTATTTATTCATAGTTTGATAAATTATAATTATTTAGTATTGAACTGTTTAGATTTCCTTCCTTAGTTTGTTTTATAACAAGCAAGGAAACTAGTGACAAAAAAAGAGAGGTGAATTTATTCAAAGGTTAGTGATACTACCACATAGAATAAGAGCATACTACCACCGACATAATCGATAGAAATATATAGATGGGTTTGAGGGATACCATCATTAGTCAAGGACAAAGATACTACATTAAATGAAATAAGAACAAGATAGTGATACTACACATAAAGATGTTAAGCATGGGTTATACTGAGAGGGGAGTGAATCAATATATCATATATCTAATAAAACTTTCCTTTAACCAAAATCCACTTAATCAAACATTCAAGATATGCAATAAAACTCAAACAATAAAAACCACACAAGATAGAGAGAGACACCAAATATAACGTGGCAACCCAATGTGGTAAAAACCACAGAGAACAATCTCAAGTATATGAATGAGCACCAACCCAAACAATATTCACAAGCACAAACTTGCAGGAGCACCAAACCCCTTTGCTGAGCACCATCCTAGCTACTATTCATGAGCACCAACCCATAAGAACACCAAAACCCTTTGTCGAGCACCAACCCACAGGAGCACCAACCCTTTTATGTATACCACACACCTATCTCTCAATGTTGTTATCTCAACAAATGATAGTTCAATACAACATCTCTTTCCTCTCTCTCACCTTTGCTCTTCTAAGATAGATACAAATCATATTCATCTCTCACAATTTCTCTTCTAATCTAGATATTACAATATCAAATCAACCTCTATTTCTCATTTGACAAATGGCTTCTCAAGCCTTTATTTATAGCTTTCCAAATGACATTTGGCCTTCCCCCTTTGTGACCCTTCAATCCTCATGGAAAATGGCACCAAACTTGTATGACCCTTCATATTCTTGCCTTTGAAAAGTCATGTGGTGACCCTTCATGACCAAAAACGTCCTTCCCACTTTTGTCCTTATCTTGGTGACTTTTCATATTCCTCAAAGTGTCCCTTCATGAGAAATTGTGCCCTTCCTCTTTTGTCTTCACTTTGTGACTCTTGGAATTCCCCAAGATGACTCTTCATGTGAAAATGCATCCCATCCTTCTTTTGTCTTTATCCTGTGGCTCTTTGACTTCTCCATGGGCCCTTCTTTTGTCTCATATGCAACCAAAAATATATTTGTTAATATTAAATAAATATTAATTCATATTAGCCAAGATATATTTATTAAAAATAACATTAAATGCAATGGGGCCTTTATCACCAATAATGTTAGACCTTTGACATCAACGAAAATATTTCCAACAATCTCCCCCTTTGTCATTGATGGCAACCTCAATCCTAAAACTACCACATCATGTCACCTACACATACTATCATCTGAAAACATACAGTAACTCCCCTTTACTGTAGTAACCTGTACCTATTCCTTGTACCTATTATTTGCACCTGTACCTGTACTTATTATTCTCCCCCTTTGGCATCAATGGAAAAGGGCCTACCTGGAGCTAACACTTAGCTCCCCCTCAACTGATGTTGAACCTCAATGAAAAGAAGTAAAGGAAATTACTCCCAACTTCTCTCACAGATACTCAAATGTGTATTTTGGTAGTGCCTTTGTGAAAATATCTGTAATCTGCTCTATATTACTAATATATTCCATCGTAACTTGTTGATCTACAACCTGCTCTCTTAAAAAGTGATATCTAATGGGAATATGTTTTGTTATTTAATGCATTACTAGATTTTTCAAAATATTTATAGCACTTGTGTTATCACAAAAAATGGAAATAGGTTCATCATACTTTACCTTGATATCTTCCAAAGTTTTCTTCATCCAAAGCACTTGAGTAAAACACAATACTGCTAAAATATATTCTGGTTCAGTTATAGAAAGTGATACTGAGTTTTGCTTCTTGGTTAGTCATCATACTAAGCTATCACCAAGGAAGAAAGATCCTCCACTTGTACTCTTTTTGTCATCCAAACACCCTTCCCAATCTGAATCTATATAAGCAACTAAAGTGAAATCTTTACCTGTGGGATACCATAATCCATAATCCAATGTCCCCTTGATATATCTAAATATTCTTTTCACCAACTAAACATGACTATCTCTTGGAGATGACTAATATCTTGCAACCATACCTACTACATGCATGATGTCTTGTCTTGATGCTATCAAATATAAAAGAATACCAATCATAGATCTATACAAAGATTGATTTATAACAGGTGAATCTACATCCTTGCTCACCTTATTTCCTATACACATAGGTGTGCCAACTGGTACACAATCCTCAAAACCAAATTTCTTCAACATTTCCTTGGCATATTTACTTTGAGATATAAAAACTCTTTATTTGATTGAAATATTTTTAATCCTAAAAAAATGATAATTCTCCAAGCATAGACATCTCAAATTCTTTTTTCAATCTATTAGAAAATTCTTTTGTCATATTTTCAATATTTCCTCTAAAAATGATATCATCAACATATACCACAACAATCAATTGATGCTCACCTTCTGTTTTGATTTAAATATTACTATTATCAAATCCTCTCTTGAATCTTTGATCTTGAAGGTACTTATCAGGTCTTGCATACCAAGCTATACGATCTTATTTTAATCTATACAATGCTTTCTTCAATCTACATACATGATTACTAATATTTGAGAGAATAAACCCCTTAGGCTGCTCAATATAGACCTCTTCTTCAAGATTCCCATTTAGGAAGGAAGATTTGACATCTATTTGAAATACTTTGAAATTTTTAAATACTGCATATGCAAGAAACATTCTAATAGCCTCTAACCTTGCTATTGGTGCAAAATTCTCTTCAAAATCTATTCCCTCAATCTAAGCATATCCTTTACATACTAATCTTGCTTTATTTCTGGCTACTTCTCCATTTTCATTCAATTTATTTCTATAAACCCATTTTGTTCTGATCACATTGTGATCTTTTGGTCTAGGCACTAATTCTCATTTATCATTCTTTTCTATTTGATCTAATTCTTCATCCATAGCCTTAACCCAATGCTCATCATGTCTAGCTTTTGAAAAATTTCTAGGCTGACCATCATTATTCTGGTGTGAATTCCTTCTTTTATGTCCCCAATGATGTCACTTTCATTATTATTTTTTTGAACATATTTGGATGGAGTCTTGGTGCCCTTTTTCTCCTTTTCATCTTCATTTTATTCTTCAAAGCCTTCCCTTTCAATGATTTCAGGAATGTCTACTGGATCACTGATCTTTTGTGTTCCATCTTCTTATATCTTGACACTTGCACTTTCAACAATTTTCTTGGTTTTTTTTTATAACATTTATAAGATTTAATTTTCAAAGAATAACCAAGAAATATACCTTCATCTGCTATTGATTCAAACTTACCAAGTTTTTCATCAGTTCTCTTTATGAAGCATTTGCTACCGAAAACTCTAAAATAATCAATTGTTGCTGGTTTGTCTTTCCATAGCTCATAAGGAGTCTTATCACTATTGACTCTTAATAAATCTCTATTCTAAATATGCACTATTGTACCAACCACCTCTCTCCAATATTTATTTTTTATCTTGGATTCATTTAGCATTGTCCTCGCCATCTCCTGAACTGTTCTATTTTTTCATTCAACTACTCCATTTTGTTGTGGAGTTCTGGCTGCTAAATACTGTCTCTTTATTCCATGATCTTCACAAAACTCAATAAATTTATTTGACATGAATTCTCCTCCTCAATCTAATCTTAGACACTTATTCTTCAGATTAGTTTCATTCTCAACTAATGCTTTGAATGCTTTGAATTGTCTAAAAGCTTCTGATTTTTTCATTAAAAACATTATCCAAGTCATACGTGAAAAATCATCAATAAGCAACATGAAATATTTATCACCTTGAGTACTTTGAGTCCTCATAGGTCCATATAGATTAGTGTGAATAAGCTCTAGCATCTAAGTGGTTGAGTACTCTTTTGTTTTGAACCACCTTCTAGCCTGCTTCCCATGCTAACAAGGTCCACAAAGTGTGTTAGATGACTTTGTGATCTTTGAAATATTCCTGACTACTTGATTTTTACAAATTTTGACAAGATTTTTAAAATTTATGTGCCCCATTCTCCTATGCCATAGCCAACTTTATTCACTCTGACTCAAACAACATTTTTGACCTTTGATGTCTGATAGCATATATAAGTTATTACCTATTCTCTAAGCATCTGCAATCAATACATCTGAATCTTTTCTTTGAATTTCACAACCTTCTGCATAAAAATTTAGTGTGTCACCCTAATCATAAATTTTAATTACACTCAAAATATTATGCTTAAGACCTTCTACATATAAAACATTTTTAGTTTTAGTTCTACCATTACCTAAACTTAGTGTACCTTTTTTGGCAATTCTAGCAGTAGTATTGTCCCCAAATTTCATTGTTCCACCATTGATCTTCTTCAAGGTTATGAACTTGGTCTTGTCTCTTTTCATGTGCCTCAAACATATACTATCAATAAACCATGGATTTTCTTCATTTCTTGCATGCAAAGTTGTATGGACCAACATAGAACCTTCAGATTGTTTCTTATGCCATGTCTGAACCTTTTTCTTGATGAATGGAGCCCTGAAACTGTAGTCCTTCTTGACTGACTCGAACATGCTTCTACAATACTAAGCTATGTGTCTAAAGTTGTTACACTTGTAATAAATTATGGTCTCTTCATCAAAGCTTGATAGAGGAACACAAGAGTTATAACTTCTGCTTGACTCTACATGACCTTCCTTTTCCTTATTTTTGAGATTGTTAGCTCTTTTTCTACATTCTAATTTATTATGACCATATCCATTACAATAAAAATAGTTACCATAAAAATAGGACCTATTTGTGAATCTCTAACCTGATTGCCTTTTATAGCTTTGTTCCTTCCAGCTTTTTTTGTCCTCTGTATTCTTCACTTCTTCCCTTCTTGTTTCTTTATTTGTAAGAGCTTCAACATAGCTCTTCTTCTTTTCAAAACCGATACCTATCTTATCTGATATTGCCTTTTGGCTTTCTAATATCTTATTCAGGATATTAGTGCTATTCTCAAATTTTGAATCATTGACTATTTTATTATTGACTGCTTTCTCAATCTCTTCTTTTAAAGAGGAAATTTCAGTAACATACCTTTCACATTCTTTTTTTGATATTTTCAACTATGCCATTAGATCTTCAATTATCTCCTTTGACTCCTTTTCATTTTTCTTGATTTGATGCTTCAATCTTCAATTTTTCTTTTCAACAAATTTCAACTCTTCTAAGGCACACGAGTTCTCCTTCCATATTCACTTCGGCTTCATCCTCTTCTTCTTGATCAACGATTCTTTTTCTTGTAGAGGCACCTTTATGTATTGCCATCTTGTGCTTTCCTGATCTACCTTCAAGATGTACAAAAATTTCAAAAAGGAACTTGCTCTGATACCAATTTTTAAGCATAGGATATACTGAGAGGTGGGGGTGAATCAGTATATCATATATCTAATAAAACTTTCCTTTAACCAAAATTCACTTAATCAAACATTCAAGATATATAATAAAACTCAAACAATTAACACCACACAAGATAGAGAGAGACACTAGATATAACATGGAAACCCAATGTGGGAAAAACAATCGAGAACAATCTCAATTATATGAATGAGCACCAACCCAAACAATATTCACAAGAACAAACTTGCAGGAGCACCAAACCCCTTTGCTGAGCACCAACCTAGCTACTATTGGTGAGCACCAACCCATAGGAGCACCAAACCCCTTTGCTGAGCACCAACCTAGCTACTATTCATGAGCACCAACCCACAGGAGCACCAACCCATTTATGTATACCACACACCTATCTCTCAATGTTGCTATCTCAATAAATCATAGTTTAATACAACATCTCTTTCTTCTCTCTCACCTTTGCTCTTCTAAGTTAGATACAAATCATATTCATCTCTCACAATTGCTCTTCTAAGCTAGATATTACAATATCAAATCAATCTCTATTTCTCATTTACAAATTTCTTCTCAAGCCTTTATTTATAGCTTTCCAAATGACCTTTGGCCTTCTCCCTTTGTGACCCTTCAATCCTCATGGAAAATGGCACCAAACTTGTATGATCCTTCATATTTTTGCCTTTGAAAAGTCATGTGGTAACCCTTCATGACCAAAAATGTCCTTCCCACTTTCATCCTTATCTTGGTGACTTTTCGTATTCCTCAAAGTGTCCCTTCATGAGAAATTGCACCCTTCCTCTTTTGTCTTCACTTGGTGACTCTTGGAATTCCCCAAGATGAATCTTCATGGGAAAATGCATCCCATCCTTCTTTTGTCTTTATCCCGTGGCTCTTTAACTTCTCCATGGGCCCTTCTTTTGTCTCATATGCAACCAAAAATATATTCGTTAATATTAAATAAATATTAACTCATATTAGCCAAGATATATTTATTAAAAACAACATTAAATGCAATGGGGCCTTTATCACCAATAATGCTAGACCTTTGACATCAATGACAATATTTCCAACAAAATAATAAATATATTAAAATATTTTGTTTAGTTGGCACAAACAAGAAAAAATACAACATCAAATTCAATTTTCATAGAGAGGAACAAATATAACATCTATAACGAGGGTTTTAATTTTTTTACTTATATCTTATTTATTGTTCTTTAAAAATTCAATATACATAATAATGATATGTAAATTGCATTCAATTTTTCAATTCAAATGTCAATTCTTATTTGACATAGAAATTGGTTTTCTATTTAGAATTAAAACCAAATGAAACATTCACATAATAAATGGCAATGATAAATGCATGTTTGTAATTTACTTGTAGATGCTCTCCTAAGTTTTAGATTTATTTTCTACCGAATTGATTCTTATATGTCTGTAAAAGTATTTTTGTAGAAAAATAATTATAAAAAATTAATTCCTTTCGTAATCTCCTTGTGAATTCTTACCTGAGTGTTAGATTTATTTTTCACCAACTTGACTCTTATATGTCTGTAAATATATTTTTACAGAAAAATAATTATCAAAAACTGATTTCTTATATAATTTTCTTGTAAATCCTTTCCTTAGTTTAAGCTTTATTTTCCACCAGTTTGATTCTTATCTATCTAAAAGTGTAGCTTCATGTAAATTATTTTATCAAAAATTAATTCCTTATGTAATATTATTGTAGTTCATTTCCTGAGTTTTAGATTTATTTTACACCAACTTAACCTTTATCTATTTACAAATGTAGTATTACGTAAAACAAATCATCAAAAATTGATTCCTTGTCTACTTATGATTTCTTCTTGCTCTCAAATATGAAATACAAAAATATTAAAATCATTATAATGAAATTTTATGTAATATACACCTTATGATATTATGGATTTATGTTTTGTTCAACTCTTAAATGATTAGTCATAAACATACTTCTTTACTTAAATTTTAAATTTTTTAAACTTATGATTCTTCTATATACAAAAATGCATTTTTTATGAAAAAATGATTATAATAAATAGATTTTCATTTTAATAATTATTCTTATTCATTTTTAAATTTTAGGTCATAACATATAGCTTATGATTGATAATTATTTCTTCAACTTATTATAGTACCCATTCTTTAAATTTTCACTCAACATATAACTTACAACTGATATTTATTGCTTTAAGTTATAGTAGTATGCATTCATATTTAAATTTACAATCACAACATATTACTTATGATTAATATTTATTACTTTAATTTATCTATTCATATTTTAATATTCAACATTATATCCCCATCTCCTCTTTTAAAAATTACTTTTTATTAATGAGTAGAAGCCTATATTCTACACATGATAAGAAGTTTGGATTTTTATTTGATAAAAATTTATATAGACCTATGTAGAATGAGCACAATTATTTCCTCTTTTACATATGTTTAGTATATTATGAATATTATCAATTAATAATCTTATAGTCTTAACTTATGTAGAATGGGCATATGCCTATTCTACACAAGCTAAAAATATTAGATTCTTAATTGATAATATTATTATAATTTTTAGAATGGGAATATTCCCATTATACACAAGATAATAATATTATGAGCTTTGAGCAAAATTTTTTCATATTATATCCATTCTACATAGGTCTAGTATATTAAGAATATTATAAATTAAAAATTAAATGGTCTTAACCTATGTAGAATGGGCATGTGCCCATTGTACACAAGAGAAAAAAATTATGAGATTTCAATAATAAGTGATCATATTATAGCTATTCTACACAAATATGGTATATTAAGAATGGACACAATAAAAATATGTGCCTATTATGCATAAGCTAAGACTATTGAATTTTTAAATGATAACATTTTATTTTTGTGTATTATGGTAATGTGCCCATTATACACAAGATAACAATATTATGATCATTAAATGATAATTTCTCATATTATACCCATTCTATACAAGTCTAGTATTTTAAGAATGACCACAAAGAAAATATGTACCCATTTTGCACAAGATAAGACTATTGGATTATTAATCGATAATAGTATATTATTATGCAAAATGGACATATGTCCATTATACAAAAGATAATAATATTATGAGTGTTGAGTAGGAATTTATAGTAATATGCCCATTATACATAGGTATAGTTATATTAATTATATTATCAATTAAGAATCTAATAGTCTTAGTTTTTGTATGATAGACACATGCCCATTCTACACAAAATGAGAATACTAGATTTTTAATTGATTATATTATTATCTTATGTAGAATGTATATGTGCCTATTCTACATAAGTCTAGTATATTAATAATATTATCAATTAAGAATCTAATATTGTTATCTTGTGTAGAATGGGCCGGTTCCCATTCTACACAAGCTAAGAATATTAGATTAACAATTGATAAAATTATTATATTGTGTATAATTTGAACATACCCATTATATACAAGATAATAATATTATGAGCATTGAGAAATATGTTCTCATATTATACTCATTCTACAAAGGTATAGTATATGAATAATAGCCACACAAAAAATATGTGCACATTCTACACAATCTAATAATATAATATTCTTAATTGATAATGTTCTTATCTTGTATAATAAAATGGGCATGTGCCTATTCTACACAAGATAAAAATATTGTGAGAATTGAGAAATAAGTGATCATATTACACCCATTCTACATATGTCTAGTATATTAATAATATTATCAATTAAAAATCTAATATTATTATATTATGTAAAATGGGCATGTGCTCATTCTACATAAGATAAGACTATTAGATTATTAATTAAAAATATTATTCTCTTGTGTAGAATGGGAATGTGCCCATTCTACACAATATAAGAAAATGATACATACCTAATTTTGTGTAGAATTTGTATGTTCCCGTTCTGGTATATTATGAATATTAGATTATTTATAAAAGGCATATATTCTTACATGCCCATTCTACATAATATTAAACTATTGAATTCTTAATTGATAATATTATTATCTTGTGTAGAATGGGCATGTACCCATTTTACATAGGTCTAATATATTAAGAATGGATATAAGGAAAACATGTGTCTATCTATCTTTGTATTGTATTTACTCTTAGCAATAAGTTGTATGGATATCATCCATAATAATAATAATATCATATACTTATCTAAGTTAATACATGTAATTGTACATAATATATTAATAATAATTAAACCTTTCATCATTCTAATTTATTATGTGTTATCAAATTTATACTTATTTATGTTTGACTAAAAATGTGTATACGCTAAAAAAATATAAAGGTTACTCTCCCTCTATAATATTAGTGTTATCTGTGAATTTATGGTTTGGCATAGATTTCATGTCAACATTCATTTTTTAAGCCCACAAATGCATCTTTAAAATCATTGGAATCTATAATAAAAATGTTAGATGAAAAACATAGATCAAAATCTTTGGGAGTGGAAGGACAAAGATGACAATAGCCAAACATAAGAATATTTAGTTATATATAAAGATAAAGAAAGAATAGAAAGTATATAAAAATGTTAAGAGGATAATAGTGAGACAAAAGATAAAGAGGAAAGAGTGAAAGGAGAAGGAAGTAACTATAAATAAGAAGTGGGTTTAGAGAAGTCAATAAAAAATATAGTAGAGATACAAGTTGGAACATTAATATCAAAACATCATTTAATGGAAAAAGGTTTTGACATGACACCTCAAAATTAATAAGATATAGGGAATAAAAAGAGAAAATTAGATAAAAATGATGACCAACTTCTAAAATCATTGAAAACATAATCATCATGAGATTTGGTAAGATTGTGCATCGCCTACATATTTATAGCAATAAAAGTAGAAAAAATATAAATACTATCCATCCCTCCTTATAATTTACATAAAGTTTTCAAGCATCAAAACTTTGTCATAATATTTTTATGGCATAGAAAAAAAATCAATTGTTTAATAAGTAATAGAGATAGATAGACACTCCAAAAATCATTGACTAGAGGGACCTCCTGATTCTAAAATCTAAGCACATCCCACTCAAAGCACTCAAACTAGACCCTCAAGGAAAATTTTCATATATTTTGTATAAGGTGGGGCACATAGAGGATACCTTTAGATACATTTATAAAAACATGGAAGAGATTGATCATATAAGGATGGAGGTTGATTATGGTGATCATAGTCACCAGGTATCTAAAACTAATATTTGTGAATGGAGAACCAAGGCTATCTCCATCGTACATATGAAACTTTGAGTATGGGATAAACTCTCATCTTTTGATCTAAATGATAGTGTTATTAGGGTTTTGATCAATTTCCTTCATAATGGAATATTTTTATTGGAACAACCACATCACATGACTAAAAATAACATTGAGTGGGTGATGTTTATAATAAACTAAGGACAAAATATAAAAAAATATGACAATAAAGGAACTACCAAGGGGAAATATGGCACCCACTACCTAGGTATTATGAAAAATAAATGAAGAATCACTATAGCCTCTATGAAAAACCCATTTGTTTGATATGTACTAAAGGTATATGCATGGAAGGTCTATTTAACTAACTAAGAAGAAGTCATGAGTCTAAGAAGTGTGATGGTGGCATTATATATGAATTATTTGAAGATCTAGTATAACCTTTATCAGTGCATACTAGTTCAATTTAATGGCAAGGTAGAGAAAATCAAACATGGTAAACATGACTTCTATTATGGATCCCGACTTATATGTTTATCCATTTACTAAAAAATACACTTTTTGGGGTAGATTACCAAATAAAATAGGATTAAGAGAAGTAGATAGGTGAAAAAATAAAGATATGTATGGATCTCCTTCAGATAGAACACCAAATTTTAGTTTTCTTAAAATGGGGAAATGATTTGAAGAAGAAAACATTTATAGAGCATGCATTTCATGATAATTTATCAAAATAATTTAGAAATTTTTTTATTTACCATGACCATTGAATTATTTACATCTAACCATTTTCATCACATACCAATATGGTCCCTCCACTCTTTTATGAATTCACATATTAATAGGTCAAACAAGTAATTTTTATCATCCACTCATTTCTCAAAGTTTTTTCTAAGCCCATACATCCTAAAATCAACTCCACCATAGAGGAAACACTCATAGAAACACAAGACCATCTACAAGGTTACCTTCAAGTTGAATAAGAAGAATAAATAATGGAATAATTAATAGTCTTAGACCCAAACATTGTAAGTTTAGGGATCCATACCACCCTATTCAAATTTTAGGTACACTCATCTAAAAAAGGAGAATTACTTGTTTCCAAATAAATAGAGGAAAATCAAATTAACCAATCATAAATAACAAAATAGGGTACATAGGTAGTGGTTTACCATAGATGAGGTGTTTTAAATGGTCACACAGACATCCAAATAAAAAATCATTAGATATGTCATTGACTACAAGAAATAAATAAAAAGGAAAAATAGTATGTATCAATACCTCCAAATCATCAAATATTTCCAAAGAATACTCCATCAACATATTCAATATATAGTTAGTATAAGAAGAAAAATAATAGCCTCAAATGGAAACCACTAAGGCTCAAACCATAAGATAAGACACGGCAAAAAGATAAGAACCACAAAAATAAAAAAAAAAAAAAATGGAGATCATAGGAACACCATAGACAATGACAACTATCAAGTTGGCCAAAACATAATAATAAGTAGCTATAACACTCGTATAAGTGTAGAAACTACAAGTAGAATAAAAGTGGCAAGCAAAAGATAAGAAATATAAATAGTAGCATGAGGAAAGAGATTAAAAAAAACCCAAGAATAATAAGAAAGATAGAAACATAAAAAAATAGAACAAGATAGAAAGTAAAAAGAAGCCATGGCCAAATATAATGCTAAGAAGACTATCACAAGCCAACCTTGTAGCCCTTTATGGATACTGGATTATAACCTGGTTTAACATGTTTTGATAATACATAGACTGATGATTGTTGATGTTAGTTTTATTTTTAGATGGTTTCAATGTAAGATACATTGGGTCGATAATGCGATATATTATGTCATGATTTATGCTCATATTAGATTCATTATATCTTGATATGCATACTGCCTACACTAGATTCATTTTATCCTATTATATGCATATGTTGCTTAGTTAGTTACATTACTATATGTTATTGATATCTTTATTGATATATCATGTCTCACTAATGAAAATTGACATTAATCACTTTTGTAGCTATTGATTATATTTCACAGGACATGTTTAGGTTCATGGTTATCATGACTAACTCTAGTTCCTTTTTAAACTATAGATGTTATAATAATTTATTACTCATGCTTAATGATTCATCTAAATTCATTATGGTTTATATTTATATAAACATATTTCAAATACTACTAAAGTCTTATTTAGTGTAAGTAGGCACCAGGACATGAGCTAGGCTCGAAATTGGGTTTGGACATCTCAGGCATACTTATAGGTAATTGAGTGGTTAGAATGTCACTCTAACATGTATAACATATATCATATGGTATTGATCCACCATCATTATATTTCATTGTGTTATTTATTTTCATTATTATTGGTTTCACCTTATTTTCAGCATGAATGTTTTATCCTTATTCTCTATTAGGATTATCAGGTTTTAGTATGGTTGTTTCTCTCTCCTTTCCTTGTGTGCTTGAGGTTATTTTCACATTATAGTTATCCTATCTGGGTGTCATGAAAAATTGATGATTTTTCCATAAGGAAGTGGTTTACATTTTTAGTTTATTATGTTATTGGTTTGGGTTTGTCTAGACACGTATTGGTCTCTTAACCTTGGAGAACATCTTTGGTAACCCTTCATGGGAATTTGAACACCTTGGGTTTTGGTTGATTTAATGATTTTATTAATCATTATTTTATTATTTTTATTAATTATTATCTTATGATCATACTTATTATTTGTTTTCATCAATCTCGAATGGATGTTTAGGATGCATTTATAAATATTATTCCATTGGTAACTTTATCAATTTTATTGATTGCTATTTATTAATGATTTTAGTGGTTATTGTTATATAAATGATTTATGCCTTGTTAATAATTTATTTTAATGATTTTGATAATTAATAATTATTTAATATTTTTATTATTACTTCATTAATGTGTTGTCATTTTATATTAGACTTAAGGGATTGTTAGTTTTGTGGATCGACGTTTGATACTGGCCATTTTATTATTTTAATATTTTTATTAAAAATTAATTTTTATGGATTTCATAATCTCTTGTATTATTTAATGAATTCTATTTTTATTATGTTTTAATGAATTTGTGAATTAATTAACCAATTTATTGTTTTCCATTTTTATGGCGTGCTTATTCAAGAAAAGATAAACACCATATATTTTATTATTTTCTTGTCTTGGACAAGAAGATGGTTTCATAAGGTATTTGGAGAGAGGTTTTATTAGTTTTATATTAGTTTTATTATTTTTATTTATTCTTAACCTATCTAGGAAGCTAGGGGATTGTTGACTGGTGGATATGATGCCAAGTTTGGCTGGGCATGTCGCATGAGGTAAGGGGTCAAATTGGGGGGGGGGGGGGGGGCGCTACTTTTTTGTTTTGGAGAAAACTAAATAGAAGAAAAAGGAAGAATGAAATAGAGTAGAAAAAGTATACAATAGTAAAAGAAGAAAAAAGAAATATGGAGAATTTTTGGATTGTGTGTTGCTAGTTTAGATCTTTTTTAACTTATGAATAGAGGAGCTAGTGGTGGGAGAAAATAGATAGAGACAATGTATGGGGAATGACTAGAGTATGAAGATGTAGGTGGTAGGATGTTACTCTGACTGCCTATGGACTTCAGACATGGCATTTATTTTTAAATTTTATTATTTGGATCTCTTATTACTATACAATAAACCAAAATTAAAATAAAAGAAACATAATTAAAGATAAGTAAAATAAAAGGCATGGCTAATGTGTATAAGGCTCATATAATCTAATTGGAGTCTCCTATGAAAAGGACTATGAAAAGACATGGTATGTGTGGTTGCTTGACCAATTTAGGGTGTATACATTTCCCCCCCCCCACACTTTTATTTTAGTGATGAAATGAAATTAAATACTAGAGTAAAATAAATAAGAAGAAAATGAATACTTGAACCTACCTACATGGAGATAAATGTGTTGCAAGGGTCCAACTCACTTCCTAGCTAGGGAATTAGATGGAGAGCCAAATAGTTCCTAGAGAGAAAAGGAATCCATGGAGTAGATGGCCCCCATACTAAATTTGAATGTGAAATCTATGTATCATAGAGAAGGAGGGTAATGCTTTATCCCTATGTTGAATCTTACCGAAGATGAGGAATGCTCAAAGGCCCAAAACCAATGTCTGTCTTCTATCCTGCATAAACTCATGTAATCTAGAATGTGTGTATAATATTTGTATGCTGTGAAGATAAAAAAATTTCATGCCCCCACTATAAATATCTAAATTAGAATTGAAAAATTATTGAACACCCAAAACCAATGTATGTATTCTATCCTACACAAACTCATGTAGTCTAGGTCTAGGTAATGAAATAGACCAAACACGATAGATGACCATGCCATCCAACTTGGGTACATCTAGGTATAATCTAAAATTCTAGTTAATGTAAAAGAAGAGAATGACATGTCTTTACATTCCATCTATATAGTCCTAAGTGATGAAGAATATGAACATCAATGTCATGCCCCCAAAGTTGGTATGTGAGTGATGCATTTGTATAATATGGTAATCTATATAACCACATGTGATATGACATATCTTACCATAACTCATGTATAAAATTGGAGACCCAAAACACTGTGCTTTACACTATGTCTATAGTCTACTATCTGATTCTAAAAACTATGTCATGCTAAATGAAGATCTATGTGTGAGATGTATAGTATGTACATGCCCCTATATCTGGTATGCAAGTTTGTATCTATACCAAAATCACTATGAATCCATATAATCTAAACCACTATATTTGAATAGTTAATGTACCTATGAGATGAAATCATTGTGGATCCATATGATTTGAACCATTGTATTTGAATAGTTTATTTATCTTTAAACTAAAGTTTTATCTTTCTAAATGTCTTGAGTAATGTCAAGTGACCCATATAATTTGAATCACTATATATCTTAACTGATCTGAGTTGAATTTGATAATCTAATTGATGGTTGTGTAATAACCATGGTATATCCACTTATTATAGTGGGTGGGTATGCTAGGTAAGTGTAAAAATAGGAATAGTATGAATAATGCCCCCCTTTTGGAGAGAGGGATGAAATTTGAGATAGAGTAGGTTGAGCCAAAAGTGATGACTAGTGATGTAAATAGAATTAAGGTTGGCTTGTTATGAATAGCTTGAAAGGTTGTTGGATTGACTAGTTGAGTTGTTGAAAGTAGAACATGTTTTTATTGGTGATGATCAAGATATGTGTCTGAGTATAAGAGAAATAATAAGATGCTCATGCCATAGTAGGTAGATGAGGTAGTAATAGAGAAAATCTTGAGTGAAGTCAAAGGTATAGTTTTCATGATTTTGTGGAATGAAATAATTTGAAAAATGGGGTTATGGGGTTCAAGTTATGGGGAAAATGGTATTTTGCTTTGATTAAGAAAGTTGGCTAATATAATAAATTGTATTGATTCTTGATTCATTTATGTATTGACTAGGTTGAGATTTGGAGCTCTAGAGTGAGAGAGATGCCAAGGAGATAAGCACCTATCATGACTCAATTTGAGTAGTTGGTAACTTAGGTTCAGACTAGTGGTGATGTTACCCTAGTAAGTAGATGAAAATCTTTATTCTTTATAGTTTTTAAACCTACTTTGTTGTTTTTTAGATATTTAAATTAGCTTAGGGAAAAAAATTCTAGTTTTAGTACTCATGTCTATCATCTAGCACTCTTGTCCAAGTTTCAACACTCCTATCTAGGTTGTAGTGCTCATATCTAGTGTTGTTGTCTTGTATCAAATGTTTTTGTCTTAGAGGCTTAATTTTTTGATGATGTTGATTTATTGTTGACTATTGTTCTATTTTACCTTTGAATTTGGCATTGTTGATTGATATATGTCTTGTTTCTAGTGTTTTTTAGGGTGAAGTATGGATGAGAGAGTTTCATAAGGGCCAAGTGATGGAGACATAAAGGTTGTTACTATTATCTACTGATGAGAAAGTTGTCATGGATAGGGCAAGGTTAGGTCATGTTTGTGACATAGGCATGATGTAGTGGGATTGATATCTAATTATCATCTTATGTGTGAAGTGGAATGTATATACATGTAGTTTTATCTTCCTATAGGGGAGATGACTGTGACTCTAGAGGTTATGTATCACATTTTGCATTTACTAGTTAGTGGATAGTGAGTGACAATATAAGATGATATGGGTATTGATGCCATTGATCATGCATCCTTGTATTTTACTAGTGTAACCTCAAGTATACATCAAAGAGGGAGTGGTAATGATGTACTATTATTGGGTATTGTGCAATCTAGTTTTCATGCTTGTGGAAGTGATTGGCTATTTTATTTGCATCATTTATATTATGGATAGGATTGGAGTGATTATTCCATACAAGATGCATAGGATTATGCATAGTGTAGAGGAATATGTCACTGTATTCTCATTGGGAGGACTATGCTAGCCCACCTTTATAGGGATCTTTATAGGCTTACACAAGAGTCATTTAGTGGTAGATTAAGCATAGTGACCTTATTACATTGTTGATCTTATGAACACATAGTAGTTGTACAGTCGATTGGATTAATAAGGGAAAGGTGGGCACCTTCATATCTATTTAGAGAGTGGTGGATGAGTAAAATGGCTATTTGATCCCTTGGGATGGACCATTATAGATGGGTTCTAGATATATTGGTGGCCTATGACATTATATGGAGGCCTTACAAAGGATTTCATGGGTGGGCTAAGGATGGAGTGTAGTTCTAATATATGATGGTCAACTATTAGATACATGATCATTGGCTTGGAGTATAGGAGCACTTTCAGTATGAGCATGTGAATAGATAGTTTGGGGTATGACATGATGTATCCCTAGCTACATGGGTGTGGGTGAGGAGTGAGTGAGATTTTGTGAGGGTAGGAGCTCATGTGAGACCTACTGAGGCTGAACTTGTACCATTATCTTTGGATGTGAGGGATGAAGCTATAAATATTTTGGATGTGGATGACATTGGATGTATAGATGTGTATATTGTGTGGTGGGATAGGCATAAATGGGATATATTGTACCCTATTGATGTAGGGGATGCTCTAGAGTATGGGGATCTTAAGTTGATCTAGATGATGGGAGGTAAGTAGTGATTATAATTGAATTATGTATAATTTTGTGTTTTAGTTTGATTTTAAAGTATATTGATAATATAGTGTCATACTTTGGCTCTAGGTGGAGTGGGAGGTGCAGAAGATGAGGTACAAGCTAAGGTGGGAAGTGGAGATGATGATTATTGGGAGAACATCACTGAGTCAACATTCTAAGAACTCACATGTCATGTACCTAATGATGTGGTAGAGTAGGGATTGATAGAGTGAGAGAAGGTCATGGCTGGTATTCATGCTCATTTTTTTGATAGGGATACTATAGTGATAGATGCATATGTTAGGGTAGAGAGAGAGAGAGAGAGAGAGAGAGAGAGAGAGAGAGAGAGAGAGAGAGAGAGAGAGAGAGAGAGAGAGAGAGAGAGAGAGAGAGAGAGAGATGAGTTGAGAACTGAGATGGATAGGCATTAGATGCCTCCACCTAATTTTGGATCCATTAGTATGAGGATCATAGATGAGTATATAAATCTTTAGAGGTGATATGCAGACTTATGTGAGGATCATGGTTGGCTACTGGAGTGAGAGAGTCATTGTAAGATTCATGCAATAACTTGAGGAGCCACAGGGCCATCAAGTGCTAGGGTAGATTATGGGACTAGTACTGGTGGGGAGAGTGAGATTGAGAGTGAGGGTTTGATTCCCATTCATGACTAATTATATTTTATATGGTGTATATGTTTTGAAAACTTGTTATATATATGGATACCTATTTGATTTTGAATCAAGCATATTATGTTATGTATTTTGGAATATATTGGTACATTTATTACAAATGGTTCATTTATAAATAACTAATTTGACATTGATGTTGAGGTTGAATATGTTTGGTAAAATATGATTTGATTTTTGTTTGATAGGTTCAAGTGTGATGTTAGTTCTGATTTTGAATCATATGCGAGTAAAAAACCTTTGTTGTTTTGTAATATGTAAATTGATTTGGTAAATTAAGTTGGTTTAAGATTGGTGTAATAGGATATTTCGCAAGATTGGAATTTTGATAATTTAGTTTGGCTAAGGATGGTTATTTGAAACTAAGAATGTTAGTTTTTAGTAGAAGTTGATGTAATATATCACTCTGTGCATATCACATTATGCTCAACTCTCTAAGATTGGATTAAGAATGCAAAGGCTAGCATTTTGGTTCCATCATCACCCACTAAGTGAAGCTATAAACTGATCATGCATGTGTTAATAAATGTTTGGACTATGTCTCTAATCCCTCTAAGTAGATGGCTCAAGAATACAAAGGATAACGAGTCCTTTGGCTCCATCATTACCCACGAAGTGAAGCTATAAACTGATACTAGTATGAATTTGTGTCATATCACTATCTAAAACTTGATGGCCAACTAAACAAGTTCCCATAATACTCATGCTATGTAGGAATGTGCCTTATATCTGATACTATTTGTGGTGTAATAATTATAGCTGTATGTGGAGACTTTGTAAGATGCAATATCAATAGATGTGCAATTGAAATTATGTGTTATGAAGGAGGCTCATCTATCTACAATCATAGTGGATTGCTAAATGAAATAACACCCTATGGTCTCTATTATGATGTGTATGAATGAGCAATAGATTAAGCTGAAACTATAACCTATGATGGGGGCTCATCTAATCTCAATTATAGTAGGTTGTTACATGAAATAGGTCCTTGAAAAATTAACTATAGTGAATATCTCTCTGGAGCAATACTCTATGATATGGGTTCATCTAATCTTAACCATAATGGGTTGTTACATGAGATAGGATCCTAAAAACTTGGTTTTAGTGAATATCTATCTAGAGTAGTACTCTATTACAATTCTCGTGATTGTGTTTGATATGTATATATAATTAAACTATTTACTTCTTATACTACACTATTATATGTAGGTACTCTCACTATACCAGTCTCTAAATTTTTTGATTAGGTGGGATAGGATAACTCCTATTAGGCTCTATCCTAGAAACCACACTACTCTCATGATGAGAGATAAATGATTCCTATGAAGGAATGTCCTAAGATGACTCAGTCATGAAAGAATGATGTCTATGGTTCCATGATGGAGGATATCTTGGTGCCCCTTGTGTGAATTTTATGATGCCATTATCAACACATCTATTAATGCAATCTCTAAGTCCATAAAAATCATTATCTTTATGTCAACGGATATGATGATAGTTACAAAAGGGCCTATGTGGTTATTTATGTAAGATATGTGGATCTCATCGATGAGTAGAAGGTAATGTGATTAACCTCTTATATAATAGTGTTGATAATATGACATATGGGATATCTTGATCTAAATCAAATTATAGTGATGCCCTACTATTGTTCGTTATTGTATATACTATAGGTGGTGCTATAAAAACTAGATCTCTATTCTTAATTGGTTGCTTTTCTGGTTACGGTCTCCTATCTTGTTTTGGATATGGTGGATGGTGAGTGTTAGGAGTTATAGATGAAGGTAATGCTATGAAATTTAGATCAATCTGATCAACTAAATTTGACTCAATCAATCCCAATTTCTTCTCTAAGGCTTGAACTATATAAGATAAGTTCCTTAAAAAAGACTTTATCTAATATAATGTGTGCTCTAGGATGGGTTGGCGAGCCCCTTAATAAATATATGTTGAATCTATAAATATTTTGGTTTATAGATCAATATTAACATGCAAGTTTTGAATTGTAAGATATAATCACTAATTGGCTCTGAAGTATTATGATGCATTACAACAATTTTCTCATATGTAACATGAGGGCCCTTTTCTGATATGTGATATCTAAGAAATACCTCCTCTAAATCATCATATGTATGTAAGGAACTAACAAGAAGTAGATGGAAGAACAAATTTTGTGCATTACCCACTAGTATCTGCCAGAACAACTTAAGTCAAATCAAAGGACTCACATGAGATGGCAAATCCTTCTTAAAGGCTTAAAGGTGTACAAATGAATATCTAGTTCTATAAAATTTAGGTAATAATGGTATTTTTAAATGCTTAGGCAATGAAGCTTTGATAAATGTTTTTGGAAGAGAGTTACCATGTAAGTCATTATCATCCATACAAGACTTATAGGCCTTGTTTTGAAAAGTAAGGAGATGTATTTGGTGTTGTAATTAACCAATTGCATGCATCAAATAAACAATCTCTTGGGATGGTATATTAGTATCTTAAAGATGTTAATTTAATCATTGAATTTGATCATTTATTTTATCCATAAAAATGCTACATTTAGCAATTGGATCATAGAGAGGGGGTGTGCTCACTTGAACCTTTAGAGGAATGGTAACTTGGACCTTAATAGAAGGATGTGGTCTACCATTCTCTTTGGGTGAAGAGTGACAAATATGTGCTATTATAGTAGGGGGTGGTTTGAGAGATTCATTGGTATTTTTATTATTTAGTGAATCACATTTTAATTGAGTAGAAGATGTGATGTTAAAATTGACATGTGAACCATTTGAAATAGAATCATGCATAGAAGTAGAAGTAACATTTTGTAATTCATTATGTTTCAGAGGAGTGAGATACGATTTAGAAGCATGAGATGCATTTTCTTCTTCACTATGTACATAATATTCATTATTATTCCATGAATTATCATAATCAGAGTTTTTCTCATATTCATTCTCATTTTCATATTCATTTGCATGTTCACTATCATATTCATTATCACTTCCATCATCACTAGGGAGAGGGGTAAGAGAAGATGTTAAGTATTTTCTAATATGCAATAAACTATCATGTAAAATTGGAATATTGTGTTATCCTTGAGTGGAGTGCATGCCTTATTTTAATTTACAATATGAGAAGTAAGAATAAGAGAGTTATCATTTAAACATTATTTTGCCATTGTTTGAGATGACAAGGTAGTAAGTGCTATATATAATATGCCTTGTGAAGTCATTTATATGTGAGACTCTTTAGTTTTAATTTGGGAGTTTTATTTACATTAGTCAACATCAAAAGGATAAATAAAATTAAGGGAGATGTTAAGAAGGGTTTAAGACCTCTTGAGCAAAGATAAATGATCATTAGGACTTAATATGAAAAAGGATAGGATCACCAAAATTGGGACACCCTAGGGTCTAACACTATAGTCCAATCCTAGCACTCCTATCTTATAGGCTCAAGACCTAGGGGATATGATTGGCCTAGGAAATAGAGTTTGGTTGAGCTGGGATGACTGTTTAGAAGGTTAAAGATGAATAATAATGAGAAAAAAGGTAACTTAAGCATAAAAAAATATCAAAATAAGTAGAATAAAAGACATGGCTAATGTGAAAAAGACTTGTATTATCTAATTAGATTCTCTTTTGAAAAGACATGATATGTGTGGTTCCTTAACCAATTTTAGGTGTATACATATGCCCCCCTTTTATTCTAGTGATGAAATGAAATGAAGTACTTGAATAAAAGAAAGAAGAAAATGTGTACCTAAACCTACCTACATGGAGAGGAATGTGTTATAAAGGTCCAACTCACTTCCTACCTAGGGAAGAGGATAGAGAGTCGAATAGTGCCTGGAGAAAGAAAGAATCCCTAAAATGGATGCCCTCTTTATTGAATCTAAGTGTGGAATCCATTTATCATGGAGAAGGAGGGCAATGATTTCCCCCTATGCTAAATTTGATTGAAGATGAAAAATGCTCATAGGCCCAAAACTAATGTTTGTCCTTTGTCCCACATAAAATCAAGTAATCTAAAATGTGTGTATAAAATTTATATGTTATGAAGATCAAAATATATTATTCCCCCACTCTAAATAACTAAAATAGAACTAAGAAATGTTTAGAGGCCTAAAACCAATGTCTATCCTTTGTCCCACACAAACTCATGTAGTCTGGGTAATGTAATGGACCAACCAATATAGATGGTCATGCAGTCCAACCGTGACAACATGGGTACAACTAGGTATAATCTAAAATTATAGTCAATGTGAAATAAGAGAATGGCATGTCTTTCCATTCCATCTGTATAATCCTAACTAATGAAGAACATGAACATTTGTGCCATGCCCCAAATCTAGTATGTGAGTGATGCATCTATATAATCTAATAGTTTGTATAACCACATGTGATATGGCATATCTTTCCATGCCTCATGTGCAAAATTAGAGACCCAAAACATTTTGATCTACACTATGACTATAGTTTTCTATCTAATTCTAAAAATTATGTCATGTTGTATGAAGTTATATAACTAAATATTATAAACTAAATCAATCAATCCACCATTGAATGACTCTTGTGTAAAATTGTAAAGATCCTTATAAGGTGGGCTAGTATAGTCTTCCCCCATAAGAATATAGTGCCATATACCTCCACACTATGCACAATCTTGTGCATCTTGTATTAAATATACACTCCACTCCCATCCACAACAAAAAATAATGCCAAAAACATATCCAACCACTTACATAAGCATGGAACACTAGACTGCATAATAAATTACAATAGTAAATCATTATCACTCCTTCTTTGATGTATATCTAAGGGCACACTAGCAAAATAAAAGGATGCATGATCAATGGCATCAACACCCATAACATCTTGTATCATCATTTGTCACCCACTAATCGGTAAATATAAAATGTGATACACATCCACCAAAATCACAATTATCTCCCCTGTAAGAAGCCAAAAACTACATGTATCTACATTCCACCTCTCACATAAGGTAGTAATCAAATATTGATCCCATTAAACCATGCATAGGTCACAAACATGACCTAACCATACCCTATCCATGATAACTCTTTCATCAACAAAAAATGCTAATAACCTCAATGTCTCCATCACCTGGCCCCTATGAAACTCTCTCATCCATATCTCACCCTCTAAAACACTAGAAATAACACATAAATCAATCAACAATGACAAATCCAAAGCCAAAATAGAAAAATAGTCAACAACAAAGTAACATTATTAAAAAATTAAGCCTCAAGGACAATAACACTAGATACAAGACAACAACACTAGATAGGAGCACTGTAACCTAGATAGTAGTGCTAAAACTTGGATAAGAGCATTAAACCCTAGATAGGAGCATTGGAACTAGAAAAATTCTTCCTAGGCTAATTTTAAGAGCTCAAAAACACCAAAATAGGTCTTAAAACTAACAAAAACCAAACATTTGGGTTACTTACCAGGGTCACATCACCACTAGCCTAAACCTAGACTACTAACTGCTCAAACTGGGTCACAACAAGTGCTCATCTCCTCAACATCTCTCTCACTATAGAGCTCAAGATCTCAACCTAAGAAATGCATAAATGAATCAAGAATCAATCTAATTTCTTATATTAGCCAACTTTCTCAATCAAAGTAAAATACCATTTTTCCCATAACTCAAACCTTATAACTCCATTTTTTAAACCATTTTCTTCCATAGAATAATTATAATGATACCTTTGACATTACTCAATATTTTCTCTTGTACTACCTTATCTACCTACTATGACATGAGAATCTCTATATTTCTCTTATGCTCAGACACACACCTTGGTCCTCACTAATCCAAACATGTTCCACTTTCAAACAACTCAATCTAATCAATCTAGTAACCTTTAAAGCTATTCAAAACATACCAACCTTGTCTCTATTATTATGCCACTAGTCATCACTTTTGGCTCAACCTCCTCTATCATAAATTTTTTCCCTCTCCCCAAAAGGTGGGTATTATTAATATTATTCCTATTTTACACTTATCCAACATACCCACCCACTCTCATAGATGGATACACAATGGTTCTTACACATCCAACATTCAAATTATTAGATTCAACTCAGATTGATTGAGATATATAGTGATTCATATTATAAGGGTCACTCAACATTATTCAAGCCATTCAAAGAGATACACTTTTAGCTTATAGACACACAAACTATTCAGACATAGTGGTTCAAATTATATGGATTAACAGTGATTTTGGTATAAATAAAAACTTAGATACCAAGTTTGGGGGCATGTACATACTACAAATCTCACACATACAACTTCACATAACATGACATAGTTTTCATAATCATATATCAAACTATAAACATAGTGTAAAGCATAGTGTTTTGGGTGTCCAGTTTTGCACATGAGGCATGGAAAGATATGTCATATCATATGTAGTTATATATATTACTAGATTATATAGATGCATCACTCACATATTGGATTTTGGGGCATGACATAGATGTTCATGTTATTCATTACTTAAGATTATACAAATGGAGTGGAAAGACATGTCATTATCTTCTTGCACATTAACCAAATTTTTAGATTACACCCAGCTATACCCAAGTTGTCACTAGGTTAGACCAGTTGGCTATTTGTAATAGTTGGTCCATTGCATTACCCAAACCCAAACTACATGAGTTTATGCAGGATAGAGGATAGACATTGGTTTTAGGCCTTCGATCATTTATCAGTTCTAGTTTAGATATTTAGAGTGGGGGTATGATAAATTTTGATCTTCACAACATACAAATTTTATACACACATTCTAGATTACATGAATTTATGTGAGACAAAAGATAGACACTAATTTTGGGCCTTTAAGCATTCTTTATTTTCAATTAGATTCAACATAAGGGGAAATAATTTCCATCCTTCCCCATGATTACATGGATTCCTCATTTAGATTCAGTATAGGGGGCATCCATTTTAGGGATTCATTCTTTCTCCAAGCACTATTTGGCTCTCCATCTACTTCCCTATCCAAGAAGTGTGTTGGACCCTTGCAACACATTCCTCTCCATGTAGGTAGGTTCAGGTATGCATTTTCTTCTTCTTTCTTTTACTCTATTACTTAATTTCATTACATCACTAAAATAAAAGGGGGGAAATGTATACACCCTAAATTGGTTAAGTAACCACACATATCATATATTTTCATAATCCTTTTCATAGGAAACTTTGAGTGGAGAATATGAGCCTTATCCACATTATCCATGTGTTGGTTTTACTTATCTTGGTCTTATTTCTTGCTTGAGTAACCTTTTTGTCTATAACCCATCATCAAGAACCTTTTGATTAGTCATTCCACCTTATCCATGTAGAATTTCTTATGCCAATCCTACTCCCCTAGGTCTTGAGCCTATAGGACAAGAGCTCTGGGATTGTACTATAGCATTGGACCCTAGGGTGTCCCATTTTATCTTCATTCAAGAGGTCCTAAACCCTTCTCAACACCTCACTTAAGTTTTTTTTATGTTTTGAATGTTGGATAATTTGACTAAACCTCCCAAATAAAAAATAAAAAGTCTCTTATATAAATGTCTTCATAAGGTAGTTTATATCTAGTACTTAATACTTTGGCATAATACATAATAAAAAATTAGTTAATAGTATAACTTAGCATTCTACATCACACATAGATTTGCATGATTGATCAAACAAGGGCCTAGGGAAAAGTTCATTCTTGCATCTACAATGTGCATTAATTATGAAAATTCCCTAAGGGAGAACTAGATTTTATTTGAGACCTTATCTTGAGGGTTAATGTAGGTAGTGATCAAGACAATAGGAGTTCTAGATCATGTGATCATACTTCCCCTAACCCAAACTTTTCCATTTTCTTTTTGATTTGTTTGTTGTTCTGTGTGTGTAGGTAAACCCATGGTTTGAAGATTAAAATATCTCTATAGTGAGCTCCATTGACATTCAACATCCAAAATTTCATGGATAAGATCACATAGGAACAATGAAAAGAACCTAAAAAAAATAGGTATCTATGAGTAGTTTGGACAATAGTGGTAGAAGAAAATAACATTGTCAAACCCTACGGAGTCCTATTTTTGATGGTCTTTTCCTTTCACTGAATGAAAGCTAGATATAAGTTATTGACATCTTTCTAGTCCTACACAATAGTTTTTAGGCTTTGAAACAATCATCTCAATCTATTTTTCTAGATAAGTTACTTATTTTCCCTATCTAATTGCTTTGATCAAATTGATATAAAATCTATATTTTAATATATTTGATTGGACTTTACCACTTAATCTAGACCATTTATTATTTAGGAACTAAACATTTGTTTATTAAAAATAATAAAACATTTAAATGTATACACCTAAATTGATCAATCTACCACACATATCATGTCTTTTCATAAGACACTTCAATTGGAGAGTATGAGCCTTGTACACATTAACCATGTCTTGGTTTTACTTATCTTGGTCTTGTTTCTTACTCGAGTCACCTTTTTGTCTATAACTAGTCATTCAGATTATTTTGATCAATCATTACATCGCAACCAAGTAGTGTTCCCCATGCCAATCATGTTCCCCCAAGTCTTGAGTCTTTAGGACAAGAGAACTAGGATTGGACAATAGTGTTAGACAATAGGGTGTCCCATTTTCAACACTCCTATCCTTTTTCATTTTGAGTCCCACCAATCATTTCTCTTATCTCAAGAGGTCCTAAACCCTTATTAATCCCTCCCTTAACTTTTGTTTGTCTTTTGAATGTCATCTAATGTGAATAAATCTCCCAAATTAAAAATAAAAACTCTCCTATATAAAGGACTTCACAAGGCATTTTATATCTAGAACTTACTACTTTGGCATAATATATAATTAAAAATTAGTTAGTAGTATATCTTAACATTATGCATCACACATAGATTTGCATGATTTATCAAGGAAGGGCCTAGGTGAAAGTTCATTCTTACATCTACTTTGAATATTTATTATGCATGTTCTTTAAGGGAGAACTACATTTGATCTGAGAACCTAGCTTGAGGGTTAATGTATGTAGCGATCAAGATAGTAGGGGTTCTAGATCATGCAATCATACTTCCCCTACCCTAATTTACCCCCTTTTTATTTTGATTTGTTTGTTGTTTCATGTATGTGGGTAGAGCTAGGGTTTAAATATTAAAAAAACTCTACAACAACCTTTGTCAACATTCAAAATTTCATAGGCAAGATCATACAAGAACAATGCAAAGAACCTAGAAAAATCAAGTCTTTATGAGTAGTTTGGATAATAGTGGAAGAAGAGGACAATAACACCATACCTTAGGGTGTCCTATTATTGGTGATCCTATGCTTTCACCAAATAAAATCTAGATCTAAGTTCCTGACATCTTCCCAATTTTGCACAGTAAGTTTTAGACTTTGAAATAGTCATCTCAATATATTTTTCTAGATAAGTTACTTATTTTCCCTATGTAATTGCTTTGATCAAATTGATATAAAATTTGTATTTTATTATATTTGATTGGATTTTACCCCTTAATCCAAACCCTTTATTGTTTAGGAACTAAATCTTACTTTCCCAAAAATAATAAAACATTTGGTGAACCTGATGTGAATCGAACACGAAATCTTGTTTTATTAGAAATGTTTTATTAATTTTTATGAAACTAAGGTTTAGCTCATAAATAATAAAGGGTCTAGCGTAAGAGGTAAAGTATAATCAAATATAGTAAAATACATATTGTTTTATCAATTTATCAAATCAATTATATAGGGAAAATAAGTAACTTATCTAGAAAAACAAATTAAGATGACTATTTCAAAGCCTAAAAACTATTGTGCAAGATTGGGAAGATGTTAGGAACCTATATCTATCTTTAATTTGGTGAAAGGATAGGACCATAAAAAATAATACATCCTAGGGTGTGATTTTGTTGTCCTCTTCTATTGATGTTGTCCAAATTGTTCATAGAGACCTGATTTTCTACATTTTTTTGTATTGTTCTTGTGTGATCCTACCTATGAAATTTTGGATGTTGAATGTTGATAGAGCTCACTATAAATATGTTTTAATATTCAAACCATATGTATACATACACACATGAAATAACAAATAAATCAAAAGCAAAAGGGGGAAAATTGGGTTAGGGGAAGTATGATTGCATGATCTAGAAAACCTACTATCTTGATCGTTGCTTACATTAACCTTAAAGCTAGGGTCTCAAATCAAATATAGTTCTCCCTTAGGGAATGTGCATAATCAATGTGCATGATAGATGCAAGAATGAACTTTCACTAAGGCCCTTCCTTGATCAAGAATGAAAATCTATATGTGATGTAGAATGCTGAGCTATACTATCAACTAATTTTTGATTATGTATTGTGCCAAAGTAGTATTATCATATTATTATGTTCCTTTAGGCTATTTTATAATGTATATTTCATATGATTATGGTTATAGTGGTTTAACCACTTAAATAGGTAGGTTTCACAGTCTTATCTATTTTACACTACCTGATGCTTATGGTTACTCCCACCCCCTATTTTATTGGGTGGATCTTTTTGCCTATTTAATAAGCTTATCATGTATTATTTTGTATGCTAGTTAATTCCATTTTTCAATATCTTTGTTGAATCTAATATGGTAATCAAATCTTGTGATTTAGAAAGCTTGGGAGGAAGCCTATGAAGCAAGTGAGGATAGTCTTGTTAGGGAGGAGCATGAAGCACCTAATAGAGAGCTATGAGAGGAAGAATTTTTTTCTTCTTGTGACTAGAAAGAAAGCTAATAATCAAGAGAGAAGCATTAGGAAACCTGACTCAACAAAGGAAAATAAATAAGAGGCAACAGAAGAGGCCCACATGTCTATTTTTATTTTTCTTATGTTTTTTGTGTGCCCATTTCTGTTAAGTTTGAAAAGTGACTAGAGTTTCATTCAAGCACAATTTTTCATGAGTAAGGGGTCCAAAAATTTCTATTTTTTTAGAGGAAATGATAGAAACTAATGGAATTCATATTGGCTGAGTATTTCTCCCAAAATATGCATCTAAAGTTTTGTAGGTAGGCCAATTTTTTGATTGACTAATTTTTCAATGAAAATTTTAATCTAAAGTTTTATTATTTAAATCAATTTTAATTTTTTAATTAAAATAATTCAAAACTTTAGCCTATAAGGGTTATTGGGGACCTACTAGTGACTAATTATCTTGGACAAGTAATAGAAGGTGAAAATTTTACCATTTTTTGGGTTTTTGATTTGGATGTTGATGGAAAATAAATTTTTGAAATTGGAATCTTAGATCTCTAGATTTAATTATTTTAATCCATTTTTTGGTATTTTTAGAGACAAAAAATTTAAAATTTCCTAAATGGTGTCATGTTTTTTGCTAAAAACTAGAGGTATTGACTAGTTTATGATTTGAATCAGTGGGAAGGAGAAATTTTTTGTAAAGTCATTATAGTTTTTCTAGTATTTGAATTTTTTGGGAAAACTAAGTTAAAATGGCTAGTTTACAATACCTCTTGTTTCTAGATTCACAAACATTGATAGGAAATAATTTTAGTTTGTGGAGTCACAATGTTTTAATGATATGTGAATATCAGAACCTTGATCAAATAGTGCTTGGTAAAGATCAAAAGCCTACCAATGGTTATGATGACTATGATAAATGTCATTAGGAAGATATTATATTATTAAAATTATTAGTAGCAAATAATCTAATCTCAGAGGTTAGAAATGCGACCATTGCATCAATTTTATGGACTAGTCTTACTTCTAAATTCAAAGATTATGAAGTTGATAAGGTATTTTATTTGAATAATTTGTTATTTTCTAATAAGATGCAGGAACCTGGATCCATTTTTGAGTTCTTGTTGTAGATTAAGGACATCTGTGATCAGTTAAACACTGTACAAAAGCCTATTGATGAGCAAGATTTAATTGTTTTGGTTATACAAAATCTTCCACCTTCATTTAAGTCATTTTTGGAGTTGTTGCACATTATTTCTAAGATGCAGACTTTGAACTTAAAAAATTTATTCACATTGTTATTACAAAAGGAGAGATGGTAGGATCAAATAGTGTTGTCTACATCTACTTCTATAGAGAGTGCATTCTTCATCAAGGGAAAGGGTAAGCAATTTGGTAAAACTACTATTTCTCTAATACAAACCTCAAAAGTAAGTGGTTCTAACAAGAAATCTAAGTGAAAATGTTTTAACTATAAAAAACTTGGTTACTTTAATAAAGATTGTAGGAAAAAATAATAGGATATGGCTAACCCTAGAAAGAAATCTCATCATATGAATGTAGTTGAAGGTAAAGGCAAGGAATCATCCCCTGATTTTGTTTTCATGGCTTCCAATTGTAATTATATGGTAGATTAAGCTTGGTAATTTGATTTAGGATCATCTTACCATTATACATGCCATAAGGACTAGTATGTATATTTTGTTGAAAATGTTAGTAACAATGAATTTTTATCTTTAGGAGATGGTAGAAATCATTTTGTGAAAGGAAATGGTAATGTTCAAATCAATTTTAATGGTGTAATTTGGTATAAATTTAAGAATGTTAGGTATGTACCTGATGTGAAAAAAATTTGCTTTCCATTAGTGAGATCACTTCAAAATATGATTTTGTTGTAAAGTTTCAAGGACAACAATGTTTAGTCACTACCAGAGATAACAAGATTATTACTATTGGTATTGGTGAGAAAGGCTTGTATAAGCTTATAGATCCATAGAGAGCTAAGGGAAATTGCACTTGTAATAGTTGATATCACAAGTTCACTCTGGCATGAAAGGTATGGGCATTTTAATTTCAAGTATTTGACTACATTGAGTAAGACTAAGATGGCTAAGGGGATTCCTTATATTTAAGATAGTAATCATGTATGTACTAGATGTCAATTGGGGAAGTAAGTTAGACATGATTTTGATGTTGGTAAAGCTTCAAGATCTAAAGGAGTATTAGATCTAGTACATGTATATTTTCATGGTCTAATGTAGACACTTACCCCTTTGGGAGCCTATTATTTTCTTTTGTTGATCGATGATTTCTTTAGGAAAAAGTGGGTATACTTTTTAGTGAAGAAATATGATTATTTTTCTAACTTCCTTACTTGGAAAGTTATGATTGAAAAATAGGTGGGTAGGTCAATGAAATATCTTAGAATAGATAATGGGGGTGAGTTCATCTCAAAATATATCAAGGAGTTTTATGCCATTGAAGGCATACATAGACAATATACTACCCCTTACACTCCATAGCAAAATGAAGTCATGAAAAGGTGAAATAGGATGGTGATAAACATGGCTCATTGTATGGCCCAAATAAAAAATGTCCCATATAGATATTGGGTAGAAGTAGTGAATACAGTGGTGTACATTCTCAATACAAGTCCTACAAAAGCATTGGAGAACATGACTCCAAAAAGGGCTTGGTTGGGTCAAACTCTAGATGTAAGTGCTTTCCAAATTTTTAGTTGTGTAGCTTTTGCAATTATTCCTAATCAAAAGAAAATTTTCTTGGATGCAAAAATCAAAGCATACATGTTTGTCAGGTACAATGAGTAGTCAAAGGCCTATAGATTACTTGATGTTTCTACTAACAAAGTTGTGGTAAATAGAGATGTCATATTAAATGAATAAATTTCATACTTCATAGCAATTGGTATAGTTTAAGATATTGAGTCATTTTTTTCTTCTAATGATTTTATTATAAGTTGTGGTGTGAAAGTTGAGCAAGATTCTAGTTCATCAGTGGAATCACATTCTAGGGTGGGAATTGATGTAGGTCATTGTGAGGTTCCAATAGAACAACCAAAGAAGCCAAAGTGGTATTCTACCACTATGGAAGCACTAAAGGAGGGAGACTTACCATAGGGTATGGAAGGAAAAATATTGAGATTAGGAAATTAGTTTGGTAATAGAGGTGAGCATGATAATTTTTCCTTAACAACTATTATTTCACATGTTTTTTAGCCTAATTATTTTTTAGAGGCTGAATGGAAGCATGAGTGGGAATCAAACATGCAATTGGAATATGATTCCTTGATGAAAAATAAGACTTAGGACCTTATGGAACTACCACTAGAAAATAAATCCATTGGTTGTAAATGGATTTACAAGGTGAAATGTAAAGCAGATGGTTCTTTGGATAAACACAAAGCCAAACTTATTGTGAAAGGTTATGCACAAGAGGAAGGGGTTGATTATGAGGATAATTTTCCTCCAACTATAAATATGGTAACTTTTAATTTGATTTTTACTATTTCTACTCAATTTGGATGGTAGGTTCACCAAATGGATGTTATGAGTGCTTTCTTGAATAGAGATCTGGAGGAGGAAGTATACATAGTTTAACCATAGGGTTTTTAAGTTCTTGGTAAGGAACATCTTGTTTTTAGGTTGATCAAGTCCTTGTATGGGCTTAAAAAGTCTCCCCAAGCCTAGTATATGAAGATAGATACATACCGTAGGGAGTCTAGTTTTAAAAGGTGTAACTCTGAACCAACTCTCTATGCAAAGGTGTCTGGTGATGATATCTTGATTCTCATTTTATATGTTGATGATATATCCATCATTAGGAGTAGTTATAGTCTCATTTAGTAGATAAAGGCTGATATTTTTTGTAATTTTGACATGACAGACGTAAGGCTACTAAAATATTATTTAGGTGTTGAGTTTTGGTAAGGTGATTGTGTTGTATTCATGCCACAAAGTAAGTATGCCAAATCATTATTATAAAAATTTGAAATGATGGATTATAATCTAACTCACACACCTAAGAAAGTTGGAGCTAAAATTTCAACTGACACTAATTCACCTCTGGTCAATGAAATACTGTATCAGTAGCTAGTGGGTAGTCTCATTTACATCACTACCACTAGACTAGATATTTATTTTACAATGAGTTTTTTTATCTTACTTCATGTCTTAACCATAATAATTACATTGGTTAGATACAAAATTGGTATCAAGATATGTCAAAGGTACTCTTGACTCTGGCATATTGTATAAGAAGTCTATCGATTTTGATCTTTCAGGATATTCTGACTCTGATTGAGCAGGATTAGTAGATTCAAGAAAATTTACAACAGGGTATGTTTTCAGTCTTGGTTCAAGAGTTTTTTAATGGAAGAGAAAACTAAAAGCTACAGTGGCATTATATTCAATATAATAAGAGTATAAATCTATGGTTAGTGTAGGTTGTGAAACTATGTGGTTAAAGAAAATATTGAAGGATATTTAGTTTGAGTCATCAAAGCCTAATCTAATTTTTTGTGATAACCAAAGTGTTCTAAAGATGGTGAATAATATATTATTACATGCCAAGAACAAACACATTGAGGTTCACCATCATTACATTTGGTATTTGGTTACAAATGAAGACATCAGTATCTTCTACTACCCAACTATAAAGCAACTAGCTGATATAATGACCAAACCACTTGGTTTAAACAAAGTTTATAAAATTCAAAGACAAACTTGGTCTTGTTTTTAGTTTAGTCATTAAGGGAGTGTATTAGCATATTATTGTGTTACCTTAGGCTATTGGCTAAGATATATTTCATATGCTTAGGGTTATAGTGGTTTTAACCACTTAGATAGGTAGGTTTCATAAGCTTAGCTATTTTATGCTCCCTGATGCTTATGGTTACTCCCACCCCTTATTTTTTTAGGTAGATATTTTTTCCTATTTAATAATCCTCTCATGTATTTTTTTGTATGCTAGTTAATTCCATTTCTCAATCTATTTACTGAATCTAATAAGTAGTAAGTCTTATATATAAAATGCCTTATGAATTCCTTTATATAAAAGAATCATTATTTTGAATTTGGGAGCTTTATTCAAATTATCTAACATAAAAAAGATAAACAAAACATAAGGGAGAGAATAATAAGGGTTTAGGACCTCTTTAGCAAAGATAAATGACCATTAGGATTTAAAATGCAAAAATATAGGAGCATCAAAAATGAGACACCCTAAGGTCCAGCGCTATAGTCCAATCCTAGCACTCCTATCCTACAAGCTCAAGACTTGGGGGAATAGGATTAACATGAGAAACACTACCTAGCTAAGGTATAATGATTGGTTAAAATGTTCCAAATGACTATTTATGGACAAAAATGTGACTCAATCCTAAAACAAGACCAAGATAAGTAAAAGAAAAGACATGGCTAATGTGAACAAGGCTCGTATTCTCTAGTTAGAGTCTTCTATGAGAAGGGATATGAAAAGACATGATATGTGTGGTTTCTTGACTAAATTAGTTTGTATACATTTTCCCCTTTTCATTCTAGTGATGTAATGAAATGAAATACTAAATTAAAAGAAAGAAGAATAAAATTCATACCTAAACCTACCTATGTGTAGATAAATGTGTTGCAAGGGTCCAACTCACTTCCTAACCAAGGAAGTGGATGGAGAGACAAATAGTGTCTGGAGAGAAAAGTAATCCATGGAGTGGATCCCCCTTATACTAAATTTGAATGTGGAATTTATGTATCATGGATAAGGATGACAATACTTGCCCCCTATGTTGTATCTGACTGAAGATGATGAATGCTTAAAGGCCCAAAACCAATGTATATCCTCTGTCTTGTACAAACTCATGTAATCTTGAATGTGTGTATAAAATTTTTATGTTGTGAAGATAAAAATATATCATGTCCACACTATAAATATTTTAACTAGAAATGAGAAATGCTTGGAGGCCCAAAATGATTGTCTATCCTCTATCCTGCATAAACTAGTGTAGTTTAGGTTTGGGTAATGTAATGGACCAACCACTATAGATGGCCATGCAGTCCAACTTGGTGACAGCATAGGTATAGCTAGGTGTAATATAAAATTATATTCAATGTGCAAGAAGAGAATGCCATGTATTTCCATTCTATTTGTATAATATTTCGTGATGAAGAACATGAAAATATGTGACATGCCCCCAAATGTGATATATGAGTGATGCATTTGTATAATCTGGTAATATATATAACCACATATGAAATAACATATCTTACCATGCCTCGTGTGCAAAAATGGAGATCAAAACATTATGTTCTACACTATGCATGTAATCTACTATCAAATTCTATAACTGTGTCATATTATATGAAGTTGTATGTGTGAGACATGTAGTATGTACATGCCCCTAAATTTGATATTTGAGTCTATATCTATACCAAAATCACTATGAATCTATATAATCTAAAACATTGTATTAGAATGGTATATGTACCTATAAGCTAAAATCACTATAGATCCATATGATCTGAGCCACTTTACCTAAATAGTCAATGTATTTATAAATTGAAGATGTATCCCGCTGAATATCCTAAGTAATGCTAAGTGACCCATATAATTTGAATCACTATATATCTCAACCCATTTGAGCTGAATTTGATAATATAAATGTTGGATGTGTAATAATCAAGGTATATCCACCTATGAGAGTGAGTGGGTATGCTAGGTAGCTGTAGAAATAGGAATATTAGGAATGATGCCCCTATTTTGGGGAAAGGGACAAAATTTGTGATAGAGGAGGTCAAGAAAAAAGTGATGAATAGTGGTGTAAAAATATAAACAAGGTTGGCTTGTTGTGAATAGATTGAAAGGTTGTTGGATTGATTAGATTGAGTTGTTGAAAGTGGAAGAAAGTTTTTATTAGTAATGACCAAGATGTGTGTCTAAGTATAAGATAAATATAGAGATGCTCATGCTATAGTAGGCAAATGAAGTAGTAAAAGAGTGAATTTTGAGTGATGTCAAAGGTATCATTTTCATGATTTCATGGAAGAAAATGTTTTGAAATATGGGGTTACAGGGTTCAAGTTATGAGCAAAATGGTATTTTGATTTGATTGAGAAAGTTGACTAATATAGAAATTGGATTGATTCTTGATTCATTTGTGTATTGACTAGGTTGATATTTAGAACTCTAAAGTGAGATATGTGGAGGAGATGACCTGTCGTGACCTACTTTGAGCATTTGGTAGCCTAAGTTTAGGCTAGTGGTAATGTTACCTTAGTAATCAGCTAAAAAACTTTATTCTTGTCAGTTTTTAGACCTATTTTGGTGTTTTTGAGTTCTTTAAAGTAGCCTAGTAAATTTTCTTCTAGTTATAGTGCTTCTATCCTACATCCAACACTCTTTTCCAATTTTCAATGCTCTTGTCTAGGTTACAACACTCTGATCCAACATTATTATCCTGTATCCAACACTATTATCTTGGAGGCTTAATTGTTCAATGATGTTACTTTGTTGATGAATATTGTTCTATTTTGGCTTTGGATATAGCATTTTTGATTGATTTATGTGTTATTTTTGGTGTTTTATAGGGCAAGGTATGGATGAGATATTTTTGTAGGGGCCAGGTGATGTATAAATTAATGTTGTTACCATTATCTTCTGATGAGAGAGTTGTCATGGATAGGGTTAGGCCATGATTATGACTTAAGCATAGTGCAGTGGGATTGATGTCTAATTGCCACCTTATGTGAGAGGTGGATGCAAATATATGTAGTTTTTAGCTTCTTATAGGGGAGATGACTATGACTCTAGAGGATGTGTATTGCATTTTGCATTTATCAATTAGTGGGCAATGAGTGATGGTATAGGATGATATGGATGTTGATGTCATTTATCATGCATCCTTGTATTTTCAAGTGTTCCTTTAGGTATACATTGGAGAGGGAGTGGAAGTGATGTACTATTTTCAGTTATTTTGTATTCTAGTGTTCCACACTCACAAAAGTGTTTGGTTGTGTTGTTGGTATCATTTGTTGTTGTGGATGGGAGTGGAGTGTCTATTTCATACAAGATGCATAGGATTTTATGTAGTGTGGAAGTATATGGCACTATATTCTCATGGGGGAGGACTATGTTAGCCCACCTATATATAGATCTTTATAGGTTTACATAGGAGTCATTTAATGGTAGATTGAGTGCAATGACTTTATTGTATTATTGGGTTTATGAGCACATAAAATTTGTGCGGTAGATTGGATTACTAAGGGAAAAGTGGGAACCTCCAAAACCATTTAGAGAGTGGTGGATGAGTGTATTGACTATCTGATCCCATGGGATGGACCATTATAGGTAGGTGCTAGATAGATTAGTGGCTAGTGACATCATATGGATGCCTTACAGAGGATTTCTTAGGTGGTTCCAGGATGGAGTGTAGTTGCGATATATAAGGGTCAGTTATTGGATACATGACCACTAGGTGGGATTATATGAGTGATTTTATTATGAGTACATAAATAGACAGTTTGGGGTATGACAGGATGTACTCCTAACTATATGGGTGTGGGTGAGGAGTGCATAAGCATTTTCAAGGGCAGGAGCTCGTGTGGGAGCTATAGAGGCTGAGCTTGCACCATTGCCTTTGGATGTAAGGGATGAAGTTATAGATACTCTAGATGTGGATGATTTTGGATGTAAAAATGCATATATTACATAGTAGGCTAGGAATTAGTGGTCTCCATTGTACCCTAATAAGGTAGGGGATACTCCATAGTATAAGGATTCTGAGGTGATCTAGATGATGGGAGGTAAGTAGTGATTACATTTGAATTATACATAATTTTTTACTCCAGTTTGATTTTAAAGTATATAGATAATCTAGTGTCATACTTTGTGTATAAATGGAGTGAGAGATGTACAAGATGAGGTATAAGCTAGGGTGGGAAGGGGAGATGATGATTATTGGGAAACCATCATTGATTTGACAATTTGAGATCTCACACATCATGTACCTGATGATGCAGTGGAGGAATGATTGTTAGAGCAAGAGATGGTCATGGGTAGTACTCATTCTCAAGTTTTTTGTAAGGATGCTATAGTGATTATTTCATATGTTAGGGTAGCAGGAGAGAGTAATGAGATAAGAGCTGATCTGGATAGGCATAGAATGTCTCCACTTGATTTTGGGTTTGTTAGAATGAGGATCATGGATGAGTATATAGATCTTTAGAGGTGATATGTGGATTTACATGAGGAACATAGTTTGATACTATAGTAAGAGATTCATCATAAGAGGCATGTGGTAGCTCAAGGAGGTATAGGGCCATCGAGTGCTAGGGTAGATTATGGGACTAGTACTAGTGGAGAGAGTGAAACTAAGAGTGAGGGCTTGATGCCCTTTCATGACTAACTATATTTGATATAGTGTATATGTTTTGAAAACTCATTATATATATATATATATATATATATATATATATATGAATACTTATTTGATGTTGATTTAGGCATATTGTGTTATGGATTTTGTTATATGCTAGTACATTTTTTGAAAATGGTTGATTTAGAAATAGCTAATTTGACATTGATGTTGAGGTTACATTTGTTTGGTAAAATGTGATTTGATTTTTATTTGATAGGTTTAAGTGTGATGTTAGTTTTGATTTTGAATCATATTCAAGTAAAAAACCTTTATTTTTTTGTAATTTGTAAATTGATTTGGTAAAGTGAGTTGGTTTAAGATTGGTAAAATAGGATATTTGGTAAGATCAAGATTTTGATAATTTGGTTTGGATAGGTATGGTTTTTTGGAACTAGGAAAGTTAGTTTTTAGTAGAATGGGCTGTAAGATATCAAACTGTGCATAGCACATTATGCTCAACTCCCTGAGAGTGGCTCAAGAATACAAAGGTTGGCCCTTTGGATCCATCATCACCTACTAAGTGAAGCTATGTACTCATGTGTGTGTTAATAAATGTTTGGACTTGTGTCTAATCCCTTTGAGTAGGTGGCTCAAGAATAAAAAAGCTATCTAGTCCTTTGGCTCCATTGTTACCCACTAAGTGAAGCTATGAACTAATACCAATATGAATGTGTGTTGTATCACTATATGAACCCTGATGGCCAACTAAACAAGTGGCCATATTGCTCATGCTATGTCAGAACATGCCTTATATCTGATATTGTCTACAATGCACTAAATATAGCTATACATGGAGACTTTGTAAGATACAATCTCAATGGATGTGCAACTAAAAATGTGTGTTATGAAGGAGGCTCATCTATCCATAATTGTAGTGGATTTCTATGTGAAATAACACCCTATGGCCTCTACTATGATGCATATGACTAAGCAATGGATTGAGATAGACTTATAATAGGTGATGGGGGTTCATATAATCTTAATCATAATGGGTTGTTATGTGAAATAAGTCCCTAAAAACTTAGCCATAGTGAATATCTATCTAGATCAGTACTTTATGATGTGGTTTCATCTAATATTAACCGTAATGGGTTATTATGTGAGATAGAACCCTAAAAACTCAACTGTAGTGAATATCTATTTGGAGTGGTACTCTATTACAGTGCCTATGACTATGTTGGATATGTATATGGAACTACACTGTGTAATCCTTAGACTACACTACTATATGTAGGTTTATCTCATTGTATCAATCTCCAAACCCTCTAAGTAGGTGGGATAGGAGATCTCTTATGAGGCTCTGTCCTAGAAACTGCATTACTCTCATGATGAGTAATTAATGATTCTTGTGAATGAATGTCCTAAGATGATTCAATCATAAAGGAATGAGGTCTATGGTTCCATGATGGAAGAGATATTGGTGACCCCTATGTGAATGCTATGATACAATTATCAACACACATATTAATGCAATATTTGAGTCCATAATAATCATTATCTCTATGTCCATGGATACAATGATAGATACAAAAGGGCTAATGTGGTTGTCTATGTAAGAGATGTGGATCTTGTCAATGAGTAGAATGAATTGTGATTGTCTTCTTATCTAGTAGTTTTGATAGTATGACATATGGGATATCCCACTCTGAATCAAACTATAGTGGTGCCTTAATATTGTTCTTTGTATTACATTCTATAGGTGGTACTCTAGAAACTCACTCTTTGTCCTTAATTGGTTGATTTTTTGGTTGTGGTCTCCTATCTCATTTAGCACATGGTGGATGTTGTTTTCTAAGATATATAAATAGAGGTAATGTTTTATCAACTGAATCTAACTCAATCAATCCCAATTTCTTTTCCAAGGATAGAACTATTTAACATAAGTGCCTAAAAGATATTCAAAATATTCACTACAATTGAGTTTTATTATTTTTGGGAAACTAATATTTAGTTATTAAATAATAAAATGTATAGATTAAGGGGTAAAATACAATAAAATATATATTTTATATCAATTTTATCAAAGCAATTACATAGGGAAAGAAGTAACTTATCTATAAAAATAGACTGAGATGATTGTTTCAAATCCTAAAAACTATTATGTGGGACTAGGAAGATGTCAATAACCTATATCTAGATTTCATTCAGTGAAAGGATAGGACCACTAAAAATAGGACACCATGGGGTTTGGTTTTGTTCTCTTTTACCACTATTATCCAAACTGGTCACAGAGACCTAATATTTTTGGGTTCTTTATGCTTTTCCTATGTGATCCTGCTTATAAAATTTTGGATGTTGAATGTTGATAGAGATCATTATAGAGATATTTTAATCTTCAAACCCTAGGTCTATCTACACACATGAAACAACAAACACATCAAAATTAAAAGTTTGAAAAATAGGTTAGGGGAAGTATGATCACACGATCTAGAACCCCTAGTGTCTTAATCACTACCTACATTAACCCTCAAGCTAGGGTATCAGATCAAATGTAGTTTCCCCTTAGGGAACATGCATAATCAATGCACATGGTAGATGCAAGAATGAAATTTCACATAGGCCCTCCCTTGATCAAGCATTTGAATCTATGTGTGATGCAAATTGCTAAGCTATACTATTGACTAATTTTTAATTATGTACTATGTCAAAGTAGTAAGTGTTAGATATAAAATGCCTTGTGAATTCATTTATATATATAAGACTTTATTTTTAATTTGGGAGCTTTATTCACATTAATAAACATCAAAAAGATAAAAAAAACTTAAGGGAGGGGCTAATAAATGTTTAGGACATCTTGAGTGAAGATAAATGACTGTTAGGACTCAAAACACAAAAGGATAAGAACACCAAAAATGGGACACCCTAGGGTCCAACACTATAGTCCAATCCCAATGCTCCTATTCTATAGGCTTAGGACCTAGGGGAAAATGATTAACATGGGGAACACTACCTAGATGAGGTGGAATGACTAGGCAAAAGGTTCTAGATGATTGGTTATGGAAAAAATGGTTATTGGAGCCTAAAACAAGACCAAGATAAGTAAACAAAAGATATGGCTAATGTGAACAAGGCTCATATTCTCTAGTCAGAGTCTCCTATGAAAATGACTATGAAAATACATGATATATGTGGTTCCTATGTTGTCTCATTAAGACCGAGTTGAAACTTTGTATGATTATGTGCATACTAAACCATGGCTAGAGTTATATGCCTTTTATATAATCATATATGTCATATTTGCTTAAGAAGGCTATCATATGACCTTTATAAAGTCAGTTAACCTCTTGGATGAGTAGAACAATGCTTTCATTATGCACCTTGAAGTGTTATAAAGTTCTTATAATATGGAATGTATTTATGTGTGTGTGTAAAAATTGGTAAATTTTTAAAAGTTATCTTATGATGCTTACCCATAGCTTTGGTTGCTATAATCTTTCCCTCATTAATTTATATTGGGGCATGCATCACTTATCAACTATTGACTTGTATGGCCAAGTTGATAAGAGATTGGTGATCATTGCTCTGCCCTTAGAATTAAAGGAATGATGTTCGGTATCTATTGTTGACTTGTATGGGAAATTCATTAGTAGATGCTTAGAACATCCTAACCTCAATAAGACCAAGTGTTGGGATCAAACCTAAAGAGATGTGTAGGGTGAAGATGTTTGATTTATTTGGGTAAATCAATGAGGCTTGGGATCTCTACTTATGAGGGAGTATCTTAAACTAAATTAAAAGCTTGATCTTATTTATGTTTCTAATCTCTTTTGAGTTAGACATATAAGCATGTGGCTTCATAAATCCAAAAGACTAAAAGTAAATAAGAGTACACAGATGTTTATTTCCTATTTTGCATCTTTGATTTTGTTTTGATTAGGGATATGCTTACATCTGTGTTGGTTATTAGATCATGGATTGGTTGATTTCTATTAGGCTATCATGTTAACCATGGATTTCTTATGTCCATGGGGATGTTTATTTGATTCTAACTGAAGTTATGCATCTATGAGGATGCTTATTTGAAAAATTAGCTATGATTTGATACTCATAAGATGTTTATTATGATATATATATATATATATATATATATATATATATATATATATATATATATATATATATATCCTTGCATCCATGAGGATGTTTTTTGTGAGTTAGATTGAACTTATTGATTATTAGAAATTATAAATTCCATGGTAGTACCATAGCATTTTCCTCATGCCTTGTCTAAGTTCACCTTTTCCTAAAAGTGATATTGGGTTAAACCAAGCATATTATTTAACCTTTGACTTGTTAGATAATTCAACTAGAAGAATAGTTATATAATATTGTTGGTAGAATCATGAGAAAATGATTTAGTTTACATTGATAGATTGCATGGATGAGCTATCCAATGATACCAAGGTATGATAACTTAGGATGACCAAGGGTGCAACTTGAGACTGGAGGGTCTAGTGGGTGAGTGTGATTGAATTGCTTTGGAAAGTTAGAGAGTTGTGGGGATCTATTATTATTATTATTATTATTATTATTATTTTCAATTAAGGTGAGCCATATATCCATTATGCATGAACATTATGGCAAATTTTCAAAACTCATGGAGATAGATTTTGCAGTCTTTGTTGGAACATAACCTTCCTTGAGAGAATGTTATTCTAATAAGAGATCCCTGGGACTAATTATGTGTATTATATGATGGACATTTGGTGTCTTTTGGATGGAATATAAACATTGAGTGACTTGATTAGAGTTATGAACCCTTGTGCTTCATGCTATGTATGTTAATTATTGTGATGTGAAAGTACCTTGGCATAATTATTAAAACACTTGAGTCATGTATGTATGGTCTCTTTCATGTGATTCCTCCTTGTATGTAAATTTTCTATGTGTCTTATAAATCATACATTCCATTGAGTGTATTAAATCATGTAAATTGGTATCTTTCACACCCTATTTTATGTAATAGCCTTGCGGGTTTTCACTTTTTTCTTCTTGATATCAACATTATTGTATGAGAATTTTCCATACATGGTTGTATGTTGTTTATTGTTGAATGTGTGAATAATGGAAAAGTTACTTGTGTAAGGGATTCTCCCACTCTTGAAAGAAACCATGTGAACCTTATTTTAATCTATGGATTTAAATTATTTATTGAATATTTTGTGTACATGTCTTAGAAATAAGTGTGAGTCATATTGTTAACATATAATATGTGGTAATATGGTCATACACCACTTGTGTGATGTGATCACCCTCTTGAAACCAACTTCTATTTGATTGAATTGGCCAAGGTACAATGTTTTATTATGTTGTGTAATCCCACATTCACTAATATGGCATTCAGTATTAGTGCAAGTATGAGGTTGAGGGTAGAAAATCACTACATCATAATGATTTTGACCATGTATAGGCTAGGAAGTGGAGTCTCTTTTAGGCTGAAAATTCACTTTTCCCCTTTATACAAGTAGCCACCTGATTCATTCAAAATATGTACCATAATTTGGCCATGGAATATTAGTTCATAATGGTCACTTTATGGATTTGGTGTTCCTTTAGCTACCTCTTGAAGGTTGTGGTAAAAGTAACCATTGTGAAGTTTTAGTTTTTTCCCCTTTGTGAAGCACTAACTAGTCCTATAAACTTGGAGATTTATGCAAATTGGCAAGGTGATACTTATTGAAATACATGCATGTATTAGCCTAAAGGTGCACCCATGCTTTAGTTAAGGTATTGTTATGGTTATACCAATTAAAAATAACTTAGGGTGAATATTTCTATTTTTTAAAAGCATAACTAGAATGTATGTTGATTTTGTGTTCAATATAGCAGCACTAAGCCTTGATCAGGTGATGTTAAAAATATTAGGTACCCACTTGACTTTTGGATAGAGTAATAAAAGCTGGGTGATGCCCTTAGATGGTTATATTTATATGGTGGGGTTGGTATCCCTGGATCATCATGTGAGCTTGTGTGTGTGTGTTGAAAAACATGCTATAAGTCTCCAGGTTGCATGTGATGCCAAGTATGGTCTCTTCATTGTTTAGCATGGTTGGTGTGGGATATTGTGCCCTTGAACAGTTGATGATGTAGTGGAGTAACTATAATAGTATGGATTACTACCCTTGTGATATGAAATTATATGATGAATTCTCTTAGGATTATGCATGTGGAATAATGTTTTAGTGAAAGATTTACACTCTTGATTTAGATTCTAGTTATAATTCAATGGGATTGGGTGTTTTTATGATTATTGACCTCATATTATAGGTTTGTGTGTGTTGACACAAGTGGTTATGACCCTAAAAAAGTTTTATATTCAAATTATTAATATGGTTTAGACATCACTTTTTATGTTGTGGTTCTTTAGTTGTATTTATCTACTTAGGAGTGTTGTTAGTACCCTTGCTGGGAAGCTTAGCAAGGTAAGTGTAATCTATTATGTTGGAAACACTTTGTGCTTGTGATCTTAATAATCGTATTCATAAATGGATGGAATAGTTAATAGCCATATTGTTGTATTAAAATTATCAGTTATTGGCTTAGAATTTTTGTTGATTGTTGTAGGCATTTTGGTTCAGTGAACCTATTTATAACTAGTTTTATCGAATTCTAATGTAATTTGATGGCCTTTTTGGCATGAGATTAGAAACATTCCATCCAATTTGAGAGATTTGGTGGATTTTTTTGCTGTGATAGTGTTTTTTATCTACTATTTTTCCCTTTCAGTGTTATGAAGGTCATATGAAAATAGGAATGAGGCCATTAATTAGCCTAATGTATTATTGAATGTGATGGTCCAAGTGATAGGATATAAGAATGCTAGTATGATAAGGCTAAGATATAATCCACCCCTCATCAAGGAGAGATAGTGTGAAGCAAAGTTAATTGATTTAGTTTTACATTTTTAGAGACCTTTGTGTTTGACTATTGATGATCACTAGGATGGAACCTCTTTAAGGAATGGAGGATGTTAGGAGCCAACCTTGTAGCCCCTTATAGATACTAGACTATAGCCTACTTTAGAATATTTTGATAGTTTTTAGACTGATGAACATTGATGTTGGTTATATTTTTAGATGGTTGTGATGTAGGATACCTTGGGTAGCCATTGTGACATTTTATGTCATGATTGATTCTTACATTGGAATCATTATATCCTGATATGCATACTACCTACACTAGATCCATTTTATCCTATTATATGTATATGATACTTAATTTAGTTATAATAATATATGTTATTGATATATCATGTCTCATGATGTAAATTGACATTGATCACTTTTGTAGTTGTTGATTGTACTTCATAGGGCATGCTTGGGTTCATGGTTAATAAGATTGACTCTCGTTCCTTTTTAATATATAGATGTTATATAGATTTATTACTCATGCTTAATGATTCATCTAAATTCATTGTGTTTTATATTTATATTGACATCATTTAGGTACTACTATTGTCTTATTTGGTGGATGTAGGCACTAGGTCATGAGCTAGGTTTGGCATTGGGTTTGGACATCTCGATTATACTCGTAGATGATTGAGTGGTCAGAATGTCACTTTGATAGGTATAACATGTATCATATAATAGTGAGACATTATCATTATATTTCATTATGTTATTGCTTTTTGTCATTATTGGTATCACCTTATTTTAAACATGAATGTTTTATCCTTGTTCCCTATTAGGATTAGCAGGTTTTAGCATAGTTGTTCCTCTTACTTGACCTTATGTGATTGAGGTTGTTTTCACATTTTAGTTATCCTACCTAGGTGCCATGAACACTTGATGATTAAGCCATAAGGAAGTGGCTTATTTTTTTAGCTTGTTATGCTATTGGTTCAGGTTTGTTTAGACCCGTATGGGTCTCTTGACCTTGGAGAACGTCTTTGGTAACCCTTCATGGGAATTTGACAACCTTGGGCTTTGGTCAATTTAATGATTTTGTTAATCATTATTTTTTTATTTTTATTAATTATTATATTATGATCATACTTATTATTTGTTTTCATTGATCTTGGATGGATGTTTAAGATGCATTTATTAATATTATTCCATTGGTAAATTTATCAATTTTGTTAATTGCTATTTATTAATGATTTTAGTTGTTATTGTTATACAATAAATTTATGACTTGTTAATCATTTATTTTCATAATTTTGATAATTAATAATTATTTAATATTATTTTTATTACTTTTTTAATGTGTTGTTATTCTATATTGGACTTAAGGAATTGTTAGTTTTGTGGATCGACCTTTGATACTGGCCATTTTATTATTATTTTAATATTTTTTATTGAAAATTATTTTTTATGGATTTCGTGATCTCCTATATTATTTATGAATTCAATTGTTATTATGATTTAATATATTTTTTAATTAATTAACCAAGTTATTATTTTATTTTGTTATGACGTGTTTGCTTAGAAAAAGAGAAATGCCATATATTTTATTATTTTCTTGGATTGGACAAGAAGCTAGTTATGTAAGGCATTTAGAGAGAGATTTTATTAGTTTTATATTACTATTATTATTTTTATTTATTCTTAGCCTATCTATGAAGGCAAGGAAGTATTTGTTGGTGGGCCTAATGCCAAGTGTGGTTGGGCGTGTGGCATGATAGAAGGGGTCAAACTTGGGGGGATCACATTTTTTTTATTTTGGAGATAGCCAAATAGAAGAAAAAGGAAGAATAATGTTGTCCCTGAAAAATGTCACTCATTTTTGGGACAACCTACAGACTATTTTGGCCCTACACAGACCAAAAATTCTCTCTTCCCTTTTCCAAATTTGTTCTAAGCTTTCAAATTCCTCATTTTTCAAGATTTTTCAGTAAAGGGATTAGCAGGTTCAACAGGTTCAAAGGCTTCTGTAGGTGAGTCCAATCAAAAGAACTAGTTTCCAACACTTAGTCATTTTCAAGATTAGTTTAGTGCCTTGGTTCGATCAAAAATGTCCATCGGCAAACATCTAAGAAAGGATTGAACCATTGAACCATTGAATCGTTGAACCTTGAACCATTTTGGTTCAATAGGTTCAAAGGGTTCAAAGGTTCAATGTCTTCAGCAAGAGCTAAGCGCATTTGTCAGAGGTTCAAAGTTCAACCATTTCAAAGGTTCCATGACTCTGAGCACTTAATAAGTTTCAAAGGCTTGAACCATTGAACCATTGAACCTTAAACCATTTTGGTTCATCAGTCCAATGGGTTCAATGACCAAAAGGTTTAATGCGCTTGGTTCAAGGATATCAAAGGGACCTAGCTGAATAAAAGGAATGAATCAATTGAACCGTTGAACCTTGAACCACTTCAAAGTTTAATGGTTCATGGGTTCAAAGGTTCAAAGGCACCCTCAGTCAAAGAAAGAAGTAGAAAAATAGATGGTTTAACCAAAGCGCATGCAAAATAAAAGGATGAGCAAAAGATACCAAGTGTTGTCTGCTGAGACACATTATACTTTGTTTCTAAAAAGTGACAGATACTATCACGTGACCCTTTTGAAGATTTTTGGAAGCCTCCAAGTGTCAATATCTGCAGTCCCTTCCCTTAGCTTCACTATATTGAGCAAGGACTATGGTGGGTCCCAGGTGAATGGCTAAAATAGGTGGAGGCTGATAAGTGTCATCATCTGAGAGAACCCAAAGGAGCCCCAAGCATTTCTATGATGTTACAAAAGCTTGAGAGTGGGAAGCACCATGTGTCAATAGCGAAGGGTTTCAATATGATGCAATGAAAGATGCCATGTGTCCCTGGTGAGAATCGATGGAAGTTGACAAGTGTCGTCATCTACAAGATTACTAAAAGTGATTTTTGACTATTTCTAAAAGCATTTATAGAGTTCGTCAGAAGTTTCCACATGTCTTCTTTCACTAACTCTCAAAAGTTTCTAAGAGCTCCTATGAATTAGGTGAATGTCACCACATGTCCTCACCTATTCTAGTAGAAGATGCCACGTGTCACTTGTTTAAAGTAGCATATGGTGCCATGTGTCAAAGGAGTGCCCTCAAATGCAAAGGCACAGAGCCAAGGAAAGGTTTCCTCCAGACAAATTGTCTGAAGGAATTTCTTTAGACATTTTGTCTGAAGGAAATAAAAGAGACAATAGACTTCCCAAAGGGTCAAATCCTGAAGGCCACTTGGAGGATCTTGAAGGGAAGGTACCCTTATGGGGAGACACTCGACACTCAAAAATGGACCTTATTTAAGACCCCAAAGGGTAAGTTCCCTTTGGGAAGGGTCAAGCCTCAAAGCATAGTGGAAGTTGCCAAGTATCACAAGCCGAGACATAGTCTCTAACAAGTTTCAAAGCTACAAATGCCACCACATGTCCTCACTCGTGTCATAGTAGAATGATGGGCTCACAAACGACAAATTTAGGATGACTGGCTAGTCATTAACCTTTAATAAAGGAAAGACCTGTGAATGCCAAATTCACTGCATTGAAGTGTCTGTTGATTTTTTTAGACTTAAAATGTGGACCTAAATACATTCAAAGACCCTAAGGCTAGGGCCAAAACAAATAAGAGACAAAGAGGGAAACTCAGTAGGAGTTATTTCTAGTAGGTGAAGTAGTTTGTCAGGTAGATATTTGGGGCCTGCAAACATTGAAAGTGTAACCTTTTTATCCCCTTTGGAATAAAGGTAGAATAGATAGTTGTGTGGCTAGCAGGTGATGGAATGAGTGATTTAGGCTAAGGAATAGACACTGGAGATGAATCAACATGCCACAGTTAAGGCAACTTCCCTACTCTAGCCTGGCCTTCCTTGACATAATCAAAAATGCATCCAAGGCATTAATGCGATGTATGGGTCTCTCCATGGGACAAAGTGTTAAGCCTCCCTTGGCCTCTATATAATGTAAACTCTTTTATTATTACAGGGAGATCTTCCTCTTACTAGAAGCAAAACTCTACCCAAATTAAAAGGCATTAATGAGACTTTGAACTTAGATTATTGTTCATATTTCTTTTATTGAATGAGTAAGCAAGTTATTTGCAAAATTTGTGTTGATTATAGCTTGTGCTACTTTAGGAAATTGTTCTTATGTCTGTTTCCTAGAAACATTCTTGTTTATTTGATTTAACAAGTAGAGCTAGTGGAAGTGATAAGGAAGGTGTCCTGAAGCAAGCTACTTTCAGACTTTGTGCTATCATAGTTGTCTTCAGTGTGTGTTTTTCTTTTTTGTTTCTGTGTAAAAGACCTTTGGATGACTTTGTGCCCTCATTGTCTTTCGTATCTCACTCTAGGGTAGTCAAGGTGGAGACTTTAAGCTACATCTTATATTCTTAGTTGTTCTATACCTTGTTACCATTCGCTTGCTACTAGAAATAGTCCTGTTGTTTGTAAGAACAAGCACTTCTGAAAGAAGAGAAGTGCCTTATATCATTTCACCAGGATTTCTACTATCCAGGAAGGGATCTGGCTCTTGGTTGAATGTTACTTTTGAAAGAAGAGAAGACCTTCACCAATCACCCAGGATTTCTCCTATGTGCTATGAGCATCATCTCTGAAAGAAGAGATATGGATGGTTTATTCCACCCTAGAGTGTTACTTTCTGCTTATATATATATATATATATATATATATATATATATATATATATATATATATATATATATATATAGCACTTTTATACCTATAGGGAACCTCCCCTTGATGAGAGGAGAGATTTGTCCCCTTTGGATGTAGTAAACATACAACATTAGATGACCAATCTTCCTATGATGTGGTGAAGAGACCTATTTTGCTTACCAGTTAGCTGGTTGACAAAATATTCACCCAACAAATAACATGGAGCATAAAAAGCATGCAAGAGAAAGAATGAAAAATAAATATGATGGGGAATTTTTAGATTGCATGTTGCTAGTTTAGATCTCTTTTACCCTATGAAGAGAGGCACTGGTGGTGGGAGAAAATATAGAGAGATGGTGTATGGGGAATGATTGGAGTATGAAGGTGCAGGTTGGTGGGACGTTAATCTAACTACCCATGAACTTTAGGAATGGAATTTATTTTCAAATTTTTATATTTTGATATATTATTACTCTGGAATAAATCAAATTTAAAATAAAGGAAACATTCAATTGTTTGCTCAAACCTTGTTTTCCATGGTTATATGAAAATTTGGTTTGTTAGTTCAAATCTCTTCATGTTTTTGTAAGGGATAAATGAGGATCAAGCCCAACTATGCCATGTAAGAAAAAGTAGATCAAGGGATATGGGCATGGGTTTTTTTGGAGGCTAGGTTGAAACCCTAGGAGTCATTACCTAGAATTGGTGGCCATTTTATCATGACAGCAAGCTGTTACAAAAGAACACCTGACCCTTAGCCATATACAATAATTTTTACCATGGAAGCCCTCCAACAATTTTAGATATGTTTTACATTAAAATTTATTATTAGGAATGTTGTTTTTCTATAATATTCTCCAATGAAATTTATTGGAATGGGGAATTTCTGAGACTTCCCCTATGAATCTATAATGGCTTAAATCATTTTAAAATATTTTTTTCTCTTGTTGGGAAACATAAGTATATTGGTTATGGATACTATGATTTTCCATTTATCAAATAATGGAGAAATTAAATCATGGGATTTAAGTATTAAATGATTTGGAGAAAATTCTAATTAAGTAGTGGACCCAAGAATTGTTTCACCAAGTGAATGGTATCAAACTAAATTATTATAAAACATATTTGAAGTGTTTGAAAATATAAAACTACACTTAAAAGGTCCCTATAATGATTGGTTTTTTTTTTAATACCCTATTGTGTGATTTCTTGTTATTTAGACATCATATGTAAACAAGGGAAGATTTATCTGAGACTTTGGTGCCTTCCTATTTATGTGATTCTATTCATGCTTATTATGATAGTTATCATATGTAACTAATGGAAAGTTTTTGGAAATCTTGACATCTTCTTGACATATGATCCTATTTATACTTCTATACTCATTAGATGTCACTTTGATGGTACACCCCTACTTTGTATATTTTCTTTCTAAATTTTAAATTTATTTATAATAAAGTTGATTTATCCATACTTATATTAAACCTCTACTTTACTCCTGATGTTGGAGTGGGTTGTTCCTCACACTTGTCAAGCCGGAGTTACTAATATTGCTTGAATAATTATGTTATTCCATTTTTATTGAATGAGGTCACTTTATTTTTGACACTAAATTTGTTGAATTATTTGAATTAATTAATGTTGGCCATACACATTCATTTATAGTCTAAATCAAGTATGTTTTTGTTAATTAATGTTATGCCTTCTCTATTTTGACTTGATTGAGTTAATTTGGTTGTTACGGGTTGATCCCAATGTGTTTAGTCAATTTTGCTTGGATGACCCTCTTGGGTGAGTATTAGACCCTAGCTAAACCTTTTGGTCTTATAAATTGGACATAATAGACCATAATTTATGTTTTAAATCATCCTCTATAAAGATCCAATGTATGCCTTGGGCATTACCTAGGCCAACTGGTTTGGTTGTGTGTTATGGTTCTATGTTGACTACATTATTTCTCTCATCCTGTGTTAACTATTTTTATAAGTCTTTACTGGTGGTTTAGTATTATATATACCTCTTACCTCATTTGAATACCTAGTTTCCTAAACCCTCCACCAAAAATGATGACTGGGGTGGTAAGAGTCACCGATGGTTAGGCTCAAAGGGTTAGTTTAAGGGGTGTCCTTTCAATTTTCATCCTTCTCCATTGATGCACCTAGATTTTGTATGGTGAATTATCTCTCACATGTGCTTATTGACATATGATGTTAGAGTGATGAATTGTGGTTGATTACCTATTTCATGTTGTAGTTCATATTATTTACCTATGCAATGTTGTAATATTATTATGTTGGAAAAACAACATTAGGGGACATGATGTTGACATTGGAAACATTCTTAATTATAGTTTATTGGTTCATGTATATTTAACCAAATGTATTTACTCCTTGTAATACATTTATATTGGGATACATTTAACATATGAGTTGTAGTGTAATTATAATACATTATTTTATATTTGATCTTTGTATATTTTTGTAAGTACATGAGTTAGTGATTCACTTATTGATTTTATGTAGGCATGAAATTGTCATAAGGTTATTATTGGAACAGTTGTAACTATAATGTCTTTAACCTTGAATTATATGAAATTTAGATGGTGTTGTCTATGGTATGCTAGAAATAATTATAGGTTGTAAATATCCTTAGTGTAATTATGTATATATTTACATAGACTTTGTGATGAATTTATATCTAGTGACATTATCATGGCATGGAATGTCTATCTAGTATGTAGACTTACCACTAGTTTATGTCAATAGAGTGATGATATAGAACATCCCTTAATTATAGCATTACTATTGAACACATGGCCTTAACATGTTTATAATCTTGGTTGAAAATAAATTATTACAAATAGATTATGCAAATAGTCCATTGATGTCTTAAAATAATATGTTTTCATTACGATATTGTGACAATGAATGTTTATTGGTCGTAGTATCATTTTATGTGGGCTTACTTTTATTGCTTAAGAAATGAAGTTAGCCAGATTAATGATCTTATTATGTGGGTCCATATTATGGTCTATGTATTATACCATCAACGGTGGCATAGTGATTTAGATATATGGCATATGTTCAAAAAGTTTTTTAATTTGGCTATTATAATGCAATTCTTGATTCATGGAAAGTTGGTTATGTGGTCATTAATGCTTTATAAGAATAGATAGTCATTATGTATACTATATAGGCATGCTTAAAATTACAAGATTATCCTTATCATTGAATTATTGGTATATTTTGTGTGTTCATTAAAATAATAAATAATCTCAAAATTGGGACAAGGATTTAATAAGTTATGAAAACCTTAATGATTACACCTAGTTATATGATTAAATAGTCCACCTAGGCAATGAGTTACTAAATCATAATCTTCCTTAATGAACACATAAGTTAATTCTTGAGGATAATTAAGTAACTAACTCTTGTGTGGTCATACACATGTTAATTGGATGATGTGAATGCCTATATTTATACAATAATATGATATGATAAATAAATGATAAGTAAGCAACATTTATGTGTAAATCCCTATTGATGGCTTATAGGATGGCATACATGTATCATGAGGATTAATTATTTTAAAAATTCTAATTATATGCTTATTTATTAGGATGCTCACATGTGTGATGTCATTCACCTTGAGATAAGTGCATGTGTCTTATCTAGTTAATAAGAATAATTATTTCTACAAGAAATTATATCATATATACGTGGCCTTCATCAATTTAAGGAATGAAGGTGTAATATTTTCTTGAAGGACATTGGATATTTATATGTTTATTAGTGAGGGTAGGATAAGGAGTAGTCCTCACTTGGGTGATTCACCAAAAGGATTTGGGACCCTTATGCTTCTATCGTGTTGGATCTAGTAATATATTAGAGATCTCCACCTACTAATCTCATGATGTGATAAGACTTGCCCAAGAACAATAGTGAGATGGACCCTTATGTTTAGTCATTTGGATCTTATGGTTAAGTATTGAAATTATATCATATCTTATTTTCTTAACTAGTAATTGAATAACCAGACATTCTTGGATGTGCTTAATTCCATTCTAGTTGATTATAGTCTTATCTATTTGAGACAATAAGAATGTTGGTTATGGGTTGATAGTACTTCATGTAGAGTTGTTGAGATGCATTTCACTACATTAATTTTATGTATCAGGACTTATTGATGTTCCATTGTGTACTCTAAAATATAATATCAAAAAAATTGGGTTTGTTTAAAAGACATTAGTAATACAAAATAATAAGGAATAGGAGGGAAAAAAATAAAATTTCAAAAATGAAATAGAAAGTGTGGAGAAATAAACAAGATAAAAAGAAAGGCCAGACAAAGAGAAACTATAAAAATAAACATATGAAACTAAGAAAAATATGGTGGAAACAAATTCCACCCAAGAAGCATAAGTAGAGAAGAAGAAGAAGGAAATAATAGAAGTCACTAAAAAATCAAAAGTATAGAATAAGAGAAATGTTGTAGCAGAATCCATCAAATAATAAAATGTACACAAAAATAAAGTGGCCACTGAAGACCCCAAAAAATTAAAGCAAAAACATGTAGACAATGAAGTTGCAAGACATGCATTATTCCAAACCCCACCACCCCCCTACACAATAACTTATTCCACCATATATCTCACCAAACCAAGTTTACACCCTATCTACATCCACATCTAATTCACCTACATAATTTTTGACTCCCTAAAACTCCTTCTCACAAATCAAATCCATTTTATCCAAACACCAAAAGATCAACATCATTTAACTAGAATAGAAGATGCTTAAACCCATTCCTTAATGAAAAAAATCCTACCTTTATAAATCATCTTTAATAAATAAACAACACATAAATACCATTTTATAATAATGTACAATAATGATTGGATGTAGCACTATGTCATCTTAGAGGAATCAATTCAAAAGGTGATATAAAAATTCTCTAAGGCAAGGTCATAATATAACATTGATCCCAAATCCCAAATGACCATTGTAAAAATGCTTATAGGAGACATTTCATAATTTGATCAAACATCAATCATTATTAGAGGTGTTGAAGTAAGTGAACAAATAAAATATTATGGAAGAATCTCATTTTAAAAAGAATATAAAAACCATTAGTAGAGAATAATCTGTTGGTTGAATATTTTGTCGATCAGCGTACTAATATACAAAATAGGTTTAATCAACCAAAGTAGGAAGATTGGTCATCCAAATGTGTAGGTTTACCACATCAAAAGGAGAATAATCTCTCCTCTCATCAAGGTGAGGTTCCCTATATATATATATATATATATATATATATATATATATATAAAAAAATAATACTCAAGGGTAGGACAAACCATCCATCTCTCTTTTTTCAGAGATGATGCATGTGGATCAAAGGAGAAATCTCAAGGGAAATGATAGAAAGCACTCCTCTTATTTAAGAAGTACTATTTAGCAAGCCACAAAAATACTCTTGGTAGTAAAAGCAAGATGTAACTAAGGATGTAATAACTAGCAAATTGAGATGTAGCACAAAGTCTCCACTTGAATTGCCCAAGAGTGAGATACGAAGGACAATGGGGGAACAAAGTCATCCCAAGGTCCTTTACATAGAAATGAAAAGAAAACACACTAAAGGCACCTTCATGACTACTTTCACTAATTTTGCTTGTTGAATTAAAGGAACAAAAAATATATTAAGGAAAAAGACATAAAAATAGTTTCCCCAACAACAAGGATATCATAACACAAAGTCTGAAAAGTCACTTGCTTTCTTATTCTAATAACAAAATATAATCAACAATCTAAGCTCAAAGTCTAAGTAATGCCTTTCAATTTGGGTAGAGTTTTGTTTTTGATTGTCAAAAAGAGATCCATTTACAATAAAAGAGACTCCCTTATATAGCCTCTTCAAGAAGGACTCAGGAATAGTAACACATAATGTTGCATTGAAATTTGTTAAGGAGATAGGCTGGAATTTAGGGGCATCTACCCATTTTTTTTTCAATGCAGATAAACAAGTCACACTATTGAAAGTTTGTAACTTTCAATGTCCACCTGGCGATCTGATCCTTCTTCATCATTCCTCCTTTTCTGGTTAATTGAATCGAGTCTTGGATTTCATTTGTTGTTCTGTTCTTTAGATGCTTTCTACTGGTTTTGGCCTTAAAGCCTTTGAATTCATTTAGGTCTATAGATTACAAGGATTAATAGCTATTTTATGAGCTTTGAAATTGATGTTCTCGTACCCGTCAATACGCTTTCAATGGCTAGTTCACTGTTCTTGAATTTGACGTCTTCAGGCGCATCACCCCTTGGTCCTTCTTCAGATTTCCTACTTTGCATCTTCTCGAAGGGAAGGTTACCCTTCGGCTTTGGGGAAGTGTCTTTTAATTTGGCAATTGAGAGTGCCCCGCAAGGGCACCTGCCCTTTGGGGTCCTTCGGTGGCCTTTTCTTTGGAGTCTCTCACAGACATTCCCACAGACTTTTTCCCTGGGCTTTTTTCGTGGGCATTTTCCCCAGGGTTTTTCCATGGGCATTTTCTCATGGACAAAAAGTTCAAAAAAATTTCCTGTAGTCAAAAAGTCTATGGAATTATTCTGATCACTTTGCCTTTTGTCTTTTGAAAATTCCTTCGAGTTTTCCTCCCGCAGTTACTTTCCCAAATTCCTTCAGACTTTTTGTCTGAAGGAATTCCTTGAAACAAAAGTCTGAAAGAATTGTTTCTTTCCTTAGTCTTTTTCAACTACTTTAAATAAAAATCTAAAAAATTTACCTTTGTAGCCTTCTTTGAAAATGACCCTTTCAAAGGGTACTTTTGTTGATCAAGTGCCCTCTGTAAGGGCACTTGTCCTTCAAGAGGCTTCTTTGAACTTTTGCATTGAACCGCTCCTTTGAACCAAGCTTTAAATTGATTGAGTGAACCATTTGATTGAACCAAAGCATTGAACCACTTGGTTGAACCAAACATTGAACCAAGCTGATGAACCAAGATTTGAACTAAAATGGTTCAAGCTGATGAACATTTTGATTGAACCAAGCCTTTGAACCAAGTAGATGAACCAAAGCATTAAACCAAATGAATGAACCAAATGAGTGAACTGAATCATTGAACCACTTGGCTGAATCAAGTCATTGAATTATTTGATTGAACCTGCCTTTGAACCTATTAAACCTTGAACCCGTTAAACCTTTGAACCAAAGTGGTTCAATGGTTCAAGCCTTCTTTGCTTAGATGCTTGCTGATGGACATTTTTGATTGAACCAAGGCATTGAACCAATCCCAAAAATGACTAAGTATTGGAAATTGATTCTTTTGATTGAACCCACCCGTAGAAGCCTTTGAACTTGTAGAAATGAACCTATAAAGCCCATTGAACTTGGCCTGCAAAGTTCATAGATTCAAGCCTGCAGAGTCTGTAGATTCCTGAGAAGCTTGAAAAATGAGGAATATGAATGTCCAGGACAAATTTTGGAAAGGGAAGAGACAATTTTGGTTTGTAGGACCAAAATAGTTCAAATGTTGTCCCAAAAATGAGTGATATTTTTTAGGGGACAACAGCTAGCTCCAGTTAGGGAACTTCTATCAATTACAAAAAGAATTGAAGGGAGTAGAATCTAGAATCTCTAGTGTCTTCATGTGTACCATTGGGATATGAAGTCATGATGCCTAGAAATGAAAGGCATCAAAAATGGAAATAAACAAAACAAAATAGAATTAAAAACTATACAAATATACATATGTACAAATGAAATGATTTGATACTTCAAGAATTGAAGTATTTCAGATGCTACTTCTTGAGAGATAGTGAAAATAGTGTGCCATGTTGCTAAACCAGTAGGAAACCATTTTGCCCCTAGAAATGGTGACAATCAAATGGAGCTCTCCACCAGGAAACCAATTTTTTGCATCTTCCACTTGGCCTTTTCTTCTTCTTTCTCCAAGGTAGGACGTGGTCTTCAAATTGAAAACCATAAATCTTTGCTCTCCCCACAAAGAGTTCCTTTTGCTAACTTTGGAATGTATCAGTATGGTCCACCACCAAAGCTTGTTATTCTACTGGTTTAGTCCAACACATGCTTTGATTCTCAGCATCAATCTCTTGACAAACCATTAGCTCAGTACCTCCTTTGATGTGGAGGAGTTTGATCTTTTCACCTTGAGTAGTTTTCAATCTGAGCAATAGAGATCTATATCTAGTTGTGGAAGAATTGTTTGCCATCAGATTCCAAGATCCAAGCATCATCAAAAGCTGATCTTCTATTAGATTTCTCTTCATCAGAGATGGAATATCCTTCTTGATTTGTATTGTACCTTATTAATTCTTCTGATGCCTTGTTTGGATCAAATCCTAGATTACCAGCTACAGGACTTTCATCAGCTAAGACATGAGCATCATCTATGATCAAGAAGTAATTACCCCTACCTAAAGGCTCAAATACAATTTGAGCTATAGGGCCTAACATTTGGGTGACCACAATTTTTGCCTCAGATAGGTCCACACTTGGTTCTCCACCAATGTTTAATTTCTCAGGATTGGCTTGTAGGGGTTCAAACTCAGTCATCTAAATTTTGGATTTCTTGACATGATCAATCATGGAAAATGACTGAGATGAACATGGAAGAGAGCATGGGAGTTCATCCTTTTAGTTTTTGGGAGGGGGAGGACTGATCTATGAATTTGAAGTAGAAGGTGCAGAGATGTTTGATGTACTTACTTCTTTGGAAATCACCAAGTCCTTTGACTAAAAAGGAAGAGTGGTTCTTTGCTCAACAATTGAAATTGCCAGTTGGGGTCACTCCTTTGTGTTCTCTTTGTTAGCCTATTGGGCTAACTAATTCTCAGACCTAGTGAATATTGTGTATGATCCTTTTACTGCTTCATCTTCACTTCTAGGTTCATCCTAGTAATTTAGGAAACCAATGTGGGAGTCGCTAGTTGATTCTTCTTGATCTTCCCTGAAGAGATCAATGCCATTTTCTTTCTTGAACTTAGGTTGGAAATAGGAAACATGTTCTATTTCTAGATATCTAACTATTGAGTTGGTTGGAGGTGTTTCAAGGGTAAGGTTCCTCTGTGGGGGAGGAAGATGATTTGGTTTCCTTAGACTTCTAGTAGCATTGCCTTGATATGGCTAATTAGGAAATGTCCTCCCTGATATATCTTTATATAGAGGAGCAGAAGATATACCTTGTGCCATTTGATTTTTCAAGGCTAACAATTCATTTTTTAGCTTTTGTACCATTGGGCAGTGGTGATGGTGAGTGAGTATTCATAAGATAAAGAGGATTTACCTCTGTTTGGATCTCTCCTTATCTTTCCTACCAAGATAAGGTCATCTTCTACCTCAGTAGCCAAAAGTTGAGCTACAACAAGATCTATATGACTAGCTCGTCTCAGTAGAAAACTCACTTTAGGTAGTTGTGAATTGATGAAGAAGCATTTGAGGTTCTGAGGTGTCAGCTAGGTGACCATGGGAATCATGTGCCTTAGCTTGTCGAACCTGGAAATAAAATCCCTCATAGGCTCATGAGGCTCTTTCTTCATCTGAGTGAGTTGGGTCAGCAAGGCATGTGCATCTTCTACAGGTTTGAACCTTGCTTCAAACTTAGCTTTAAGTGTATCCTAGTCAGTCACTGATCTAGCTTGCAGATGGTAGAACTAGTTTGTAGCAGCACCTTGTAGTGTCTCCATAAAAAGCTTGACTACCACGTCTTCAAATTCCACCCGTATAACACTACAGGCTATGATCAAGGTTGTAATGTGGTCATCAAGGTGAACTATCCCATCACCAAAGAATTTGGGGAAATTCTTTCTTGAACTACGTGGGAGTTCATGTAGAGGTGGAGTCAAGTTAAGTGGGCCAAAAGAGTTACCCCAGGGGCCTCGAATTGCCATGATTTAATTAAGAAAAATAGAGATATAAAATCTAGATGGAGTAGCTAGATTACAAAACAAAAATGGAAAAGGATTGGCTCAGCTTCAGCTTGAGGCTTGAGGCTTCAAACTGTGCACTCTTTTCCAATAGCTCTGGTTTTGCAGACTAGATAAAATAACAGAGGTGAAGGAAGATGGTAAGGCTATAAATGGATAATGGGTAAGACATGAAACGAAGTCACCAGTGTCTATAATACATAAGGGTTATAATGATAATGGGTAGGACACAGGTGATGTTTCAATCTAAAACTTGAGGTTCTAAATTACACAAAATTATGTATATCCCCAGTGGAGTCACCAAAAACTATTGGTTGAATATTTTGTCGATCAGCATATTGATAAACAAAATAGGTCTGATCAGCCAAAGTAGGAAGATTGGTCGTCTAAATGTGTAGGTTTACCAAATTAAAAGGAGACTAATCTCTCCTCTCATCAAGGGGAGGTTCGCTATATATATATATATATATATATAAACATAAAATAATACTCAAGGGTAGGACAAACCATCCATCTCTCTTTTTTCAGAGATGATGCATGTGGATCAAAGGAGAAATCTCAAGGGAAATGATAGAAAGCACTCTTCTTCTTTTAGAAGTACTATTTAGCAAGCCACAAGAATACTCCTGGTAGTAAAAATAAAATGTAACTAAGGATGCAGTAACCAACAAATTGAGATGTAGCACAAAATCTCCACCTAAATTGCCCAAGAGTGAGATATGAAGGACAATGGGGGCACAAAGTCATCCCAAGGTCCTTTACATAGAAATGAAAAGAAAACACACTAAAGGCAATTATGGGGGCACAAAGTCCCTCCACAATTGACTTTAGGACACCTTCTTGACTACTTTCACTAATTCTGCTTATTGAATTAAAGGAACAGAAAATATATTAAGGAAAAATACATAAGGATAGTTTCCCCAACAACAAAGATATCATAGCACAAAGTCTGAAAAGTCACTTGCTTTCTTATTTCAATAAAAAAATATGATCAACAATCTAAGCTCAAAGTCTCAGTAATGCCTTTCAATTTGGGCAGAGTTTCATTTTTTATTGTCAAAAAGAGATCCATTTACAATAAAAGAGACTCCCTTATATAGCCTCTTCAAGAAGGACTCGAGAATAGTAAGATACACATCATGTTACATTGAAATTTTTTAAGGAGACAAGCTAGAATTTAGGGGCATCTAACCATTTGTTTTTCTCAATGCAGAGAAACAAGTCGTGCTATTGAAATTTTGTAACTTTCAATGTCCACCTAGCGATCTGATCCTTCTTCATCATTCATCCTTTTCTAGTTAACTGAATCAGGGTCCTGGATTCAATTTGTTGTTCTGTTCTTTAGTTTCTTTTTGCTAATTTTGGCCTTAAAGCCTTGAATGCATTTGGGTCTATAGATTACAAGGATCAATGACTATTTTATGAGCTTTGAAATTGATGTTCGCGCACCCATCAATACGCTTTCAATGGATAGTTCATTGTTCTTGAATTTGACGTCTTTGAGTGCATCACCCCTTGGTCCTTCTTCAAATTTCCTATTTTGCATCTTCCCAAAGGGAAGGTGACCCTTTGGCTTTGGGGAAGTGTCTTTTAATTTGGCAGCTGAGAGTCCCCCGTAAGGGCACCTACCCTTCGGGGTCCTTCAGCGGCCTTTTCTTTGGAGTCTCTCATAGACATTCCTGTGGACTTTTTCCCTGGGCTTTTTCCCTGGGCATTTTCCCTGAGCTTTTTCTACGGGCATTTTCCTGTGGACAAAAAGTCCACAGAAATTTATCGCAGAAATTTTTTTTGCAGAATTGTTCTGATCACTTTGCCTTTCATCTTTGGAAAATTCCTTCAAGTTTTCCTCCCGTAGCTGCTTTCCAAAATTCCTTTAGACTTTTTGTTTGAAGGAATTCCTTCAAACAAAATTCTGAAAGAATTATTTCTTTCCTTAGTATTTTTCAACTACCTTAAACAAAAATCTGAAAGAATTTAACTTTGTGGCCTTCTTTGAAAATGACCCTTCCGAAGGGTACTTTTGTTGACCAAGTGCCCTCTACAAGGGAACTTGTCCTTTGGGAGGCTTCTTTGAACTTTTGCATTGAACCACTCCTTTAAACTACTCTTTTGAACCAACTGAGTGAACCATTTGATTGAACCACTTGGTTGAACCAAACGTTGAACTAAGTCGATAAACCAAGCTTTAAACCAAAATGGTTCAAGCCGATGAACCTTTTGATTGAACCAAGTGGATGAACCAAAGATTTGAACCAAACAGATAAACCAAATGAGTGAACCAAAGCATTGAACTGCTTGGTTGAACCAAGCCGTTGAACCGTTTGATTGAACCTGCGTTTGAACCTGTTGAACCTTGAACCTATTGAACCTTTGAACCAAAGTGGTTCAATGGTTCAACAGTTCAATAGTTCAAGCCTTCTTTGCTTAGATGCTTGTCGATGGACATTTTTGATTAAACCAAGGCACTGAACCAATCTCAAAAATGACTAAGTGTTAGAAACTGATTCTTTTGATTGAACCTGCCTGCAGAAGCCTTTGAACCTATATAAATGAACTTGTAAAGCCCATTGAACTTGGCGTATAGAGTCCATATATTTAATCCTGTAGAGTCTGTAGATTCTTGAGAAGCTTGAAAAATGAGGAATTTGAATGTCCAGGACAAATTTCAGAAAGGAAAGAGACAATTTTGGTCTGTAGGACCAAAATAGTTCAAATGTTGTTCCAAAAATGAGTGATATTTTTTGGGGGACAACATAATCAACATTGGTATACACTCAAAAAACATATTGCATCACTTTGGTTAGAAATATCATAGGCCACTAATTTACATTTCTTTTAGGATGGTTGGTGGTGACTCACAAAGAGAAAAAGGCTATGGATGCCTTTAAGGAAGAACTAAACCAAG